>JAJPUD010005376.1:146038-160614 GCA_023553655.1 Myrmecobius fasciatus
CTCTCTCTCTCTCTCTCTCTCTCTCTCTCTCTCTCTCTCTCTCTCTCCCTCTGTGTGTGTGTGTGTGTGTTTCTCTCTCTCCCTCTTTCTCTCTGTGTTTTTCTCTCTTTTCCTCGCTCCCTTTCTCTCTCTATATATATATTTGATGGGGATGGGGGGGGAGGGGGAAGGAGAGAAGTGATGGTGAGAAGAAGATGCTTGGGGCCTCTGAAATCAGAGACTCCTGCTGGGAACAAAAGGAAACCACATTAGTTCTATCCTTGTACTCACTTGATTTCCATTAGTATTCATTATTTCTGCTCTTTTCAATGGATTGGATATTGTTGCTTTTATTTTAAATAAGAAAAAATCAAATTCATGCATATATATACATATATGTATATATGTATATATATATATTCACATACGTGTAAATATACATATATAAATGTACAAAGGCACATGCATATGCAGAGATACCCATATACATCTTTATTAAAGTTCCTTGTTTTTTTACATTGTAACCATTTATAGATTATTCACTCTTCATCTTTTATAACAAAGTAATAATGGGGGGGTGGGAAAAAGTAATTTACATGATAACGGTTATGTATTTGGAGGGAATAGCAAGTTGTACCTGGTAGATTTGCAGTTTCATGTGCAATCATTTTTTTTATTGTACTGTGTTATGAAAATGCTTGTTTTGTTCAGTGAATTGAAAATCAAATAAATTTGTGATACAAAAAAATAACAAAGTAAAACAGTTAAGTATAACTAATAATAGTGACCTCATCTGAAAGTGCATGCAGAATTTCATAACTCTAGCACTCCTCCACTTCTTTAAAAAACAAACAAAAAGAAATCTAATTTTCTCTCCCATTCCTTTTACCTTTCAGGGGAGGGGGGATAAAAAGAACAAATCTCTTGGAATAAATATGAATTCATATATATATATATATTGGGTATCAATTATACATATATATGAATATATACATAATAATGTATGTCTGTGTGTCAGTGTACATATACATATATTTAAGAGATCTCTCCTTAAATCAAGCCATCTACACTGGTTAAAACTTTAGACTTTTATCAAAGAAATGGAATATCTTTTCCATTACTTTATCATATCCTCTGGGAAGCCTAGAAAATAGCCAGACCATGAAAAAGAAAGAAAAGGAAAGGAAAAAGGAGGAACTGGGGATCCAGGATCAGTACTCTTGAAAAGATCTGACCCATCCCTTTCAACAAACAGGAACCTTGCCATGTAATACACATGTAACTATGGGTCTAAGCATGGAGATTGAAACAGTATCCAACCTCTGCTTGAAATCCACCAGTTAGAGAACATACCACTACATGATGTATCTTTGATATCTGATTATTAGGGAATTCTAACATGGAGGAGAAATTTGATACTTCACAATTTCCACCCATTGTTTCTGTTCTCGTCCTCTGTGATCAAGCTGACCAAATTCCATGACATTTTCTCCAAATGACATGAGTTGAATATTGAATGTAGGATCATCTACCTACAAAGAACTGATAAGCTGGTGTTGAGAAAGAATATTGAATTTGGAGACAGAGACTTGAGATCAATACCCCCTTCTGCTGTTTATTTCCTCTATATCTTTGGACAAGATTCTACCTCTCTCTGAATTTCAGTTTCTTCTTTTGTAAGGTGACATTAAGGATAAAGAGTTGAACTTTGAAGCAAGAAGGCTTGAGTTCCAATCGTAGATCATATGCTTACTTGTGATTTCTGCCTGTCTGCCTTAATTTTCTCAACTGTAAAATGAGGAGAATAAAAGTACTTGCCTCCTATGGTTATTGTGAGGATAAAATGAGATAGTATTTGTAACGTAATTTGAAAATTTTCAAGTGCTATAAAATGCTAGCAATTATTAAGAGGGAATTGTATAAAATATTTTTGTTTGGATTAAGCCTATGATTCTGTAGTATTGCAGTATTTTATAAGTTCAAGTTAACAGAGTTCTTGAAAACTAATTCAGAATAAATCCAGACAGAGGTGACCAAGATGGTGAATAGAAACATTCGGTAGATAGTGTATTGTAATTGGAGATTTACTATACCTACTCAGACTAGCACTCTGACACTGGGTAAGCCTCTAAACTTTTTTTAGCCTCAGTTATCTCAGCTAGAAAATGAAGATAATAATAATTGATAAAGAATAAATATTTTTGAAGAATTTATTACGTGTCAGGCACTGTGCTGTGTTCTGGAGATACAAAAAAGGCAAAAATGTTGTTCTAACTCTCAAGGAGTCCATGTTCTAATGGGAGAGGCAACATGCAAAAAAATTTTTGTATATAAGCTATATAGAGTGTTGTTTGTGACAGGTAACCTACAGTGGGGGTGGGGAACCAGACAAGTCCTCTTGCAGAAGCTGGCATTTGAAAAGGAATAAGGGCTAGTGAGTGGAAAAAGAAAGCATTCCAGGCATTAAGAATAGCCAGTGGAAAGGCAATTATAGCCTCTCCCTCCCAGGGTGGTTGTGAGATAACATGTAAAGTAGTATCCAAACCTCAAAGTTCTAGCTGCTGTTTATTATTACTATTATTATAATTGTTCTTATTAGTCTAGAACCAAACCACCTAGATCAGCTAAAGTAATGAAGGATGCTTAGCCTAGAGGAAAAGATAACCCTGAGAGTGATATCTGTCTTCAAGTACCAGAAGGAAGAGGAATTGACCTTGTCCTGACTAACTATGGATGACAGAACTTGAAACCAGTTGGAAGCTGAGGAGGCCCTCCCAGCTTCAAGATTCCATGATTCTCTTAAGAATTCTTGAATTGGCTCAAAAACTATAAAATTAAAGAAATACAAAAGCAGAGTTGGCCTTAGTTCAAAGCGGGGAGGAGACAAAGTTTTCTTCTTGCCTTTGGGGACCCTTTTCAGTTTAAATGTTAACCTCTCTTGAAGGTTCCCCCTCTCTTTGTCAGTTTTTCACCACGTTTCCCCCCCTCACATTCCTTCCTTCCCCATCTCCTATTTTTCCTCCTTTCTTTCCTGGCAAATGTCTGCCCATCAAACCTCACCAAGGTCTGTGCCAGGCATGAAAACTAATCTATAGAGCCACTCCCAGCTGAGGTGTCAGTGGGTGGTTTTTACTTTTCCCCAAAGCCATATTTGTATTTTACAGTAGCCTCCAGGAATCCGGAAACCTGACTCAAATAGAGGGATGGATTTCAAGCAAGCCGGGAGGGAGTATATTTTGTGGCCTTTCAGAGCCCTCTAAATTATACCGTGGAAGTTTCTGCCTGCTCTGTATTCCTTTACATGGGCCCTTCCTTCTGTGGGGTCAACCAATGAACCTCAAAAAAAATAAAAACAAACAAACCTAAAACAGAAAAGACTCTTGACCAGGAGTCAAGGATTGGCTCTTCTTTCTGGCTTTGGGCAAATGTCTCCCCTTCACAGGCTCTAGCATCTTATAAAAAGGCAACAGTTAATGGACAAATACAATACCTTCTATTATTATATATGCTTTCTTGAAATAGAAATTGATTGTTATGTATTTTGAATTCCACTATTTTGAATTTTGAATCTGTTGGGTATATGACAATTTTTTTTTTGTTTTTATTATTGTTTTTCCCGTTTTTTTTCTATTTTGTTCTTTTTTTCTTATTTTGCATTTAAGTTTTAAATGAATAAATATATAAAAAAGAAAAGAAAAACTAAAAAAATTATATAAATGTATACATATATATGTGTATATATATATAATACATACACATGTAGATAGGAACACATATAGGCAACAATTAGATAAAATGATCTCCAAGATCCTTCCAGTTTCTTTAGTTAACTGTGACTTCAAAAACTCCACAAATTTTACATTCTGCCCACAGGACTAAAGATCAGGTAAGTTCTTCCTAGAAAATACTGGAAACCTGACCAACCAGAATCAATCATTAAGAATTCCTCAAGTAAGTACCATATGCTGGCACTGTGTTAATAATTAGAGATACAATAAAAGAAAACAATCCTGGCCTTCAAAAAGTTTACATTCTAATGGGGGGGGGGGAAGACAATGAACTGGAGGAAGCTGAAACCCATAGAGAAGAACTGATTTGCTTGAGTAACCTGCAAGTAAGTAAGCAATAGGTAGGGATATACAAGATACATACAGGGTACTACATAGTGCATATAATGAAGGCAATAATACATACTGAGTGTAGGGAGAAAAGGACTGGAAAATCTCACTTCTAACCCAGGCTGGGAAAACCTGCCTTACTTTCATAGACTCATGCTGAATCAGGTTATAATCAACTTTTTATAAGTGAACTTTTGTAACTAAAAATGTCAGGGAAAAACAGCCACAAAAGGTTTCATAAGAACTTAGGGAGATTCCCTGGAGGTTGTGGGGGAGAAAGAGAAACAAGCAACTCCAAAGATATAGAATCTCTAGTCTCCTCTCTTTCTGTGTGGGGGTGGGAGAGAGGAGGTCACTAGGATCTCCAAGGAGGCCTTCACTGCCATTCCTTGGCTCAGAGCCAAGAGCAGAAATTCCCAGCACTGGGTTGGAGACTCCCCAGGGACTTGCCAATTATCTTCAGACTAGAGTTAACAGTGTCAAAACCAAATCCATTTTAATGCCATCTCTCCTTTTTAAAGTATTTCTGTGATGTAAACTGGTCACTTTAAGTTTTTGAAAGATTTGAGGTAATTCATAATAAAGCTTTATAAATCCTTGCTTAGAGAATGGTCTCACCCTTCATATTGTGTGAATGAGATGGAGCCAATCATTTGGTAGAAATCCAGACCTCCAGTCAAGCCAAATTCAAGTAAAGATAAAATGAATGCTGGACTAGCTCTAGTCTCCACTCTGGTTACTTTTCATTAATAAACAAAGGAACACTTTTTTTTTTAAAGACTCACAGAATGACAGAGCTGGGAAGGATTGTAGAAATAATCTTGACCACTACTCAGTTAAAAGTGAGAAAACTGAAATCCAAAGGGAGGTGTTTCATTGAAAGGTTCATAGCCATTTATTTGGTACCAGGGTCAGTGCTAGAATGATGACCCCTGTGTACAATATTCTTTCTATATTAAGTTTAAACTGTTTGAGAGACATAACATATTTATTATATATATAATATATATTATATATTTCATTTACATAAAAGAGGTCAGTGGTACTTTCAAATGCCAAAGACATTCATAGTGATTATTCAAGGCTTATATGGCCTTGGAAAAGTGAGTGTTTCAGAGGGTGGCAATCAACACTGATTAGTTAACAAGCAATGAGAGAACATGACTATTACAATGAAGGGGCTGGACCTATTTTAATGAACTTTGATTATGACATTTACTTCTAAGTTACCCCTAAATTCAGAAAATCCAGACAAAAAAATCTGTATCTCTGACCTAAGCCTGGGCAGAAGGAAAATGGTAGTTCCCCCTGAAATTCCTTGGAAGGTTGGTTGGGGGTCTAAAAAAGAAGGAAGAAATTTAATTCAATTGCATTATCAGTAATGTCCTTCAAAAAACAGTACTTAGAAATGAAGACTATAGAAAAAGAGGGAATTCTGGATCTCCTCAAATCACTGGTTCTTAATAAGCATTTCTCTCATCCACCATCACTTTAGAAAACATATGAACAGAATTAAATTGCATATGACATTGAATGCACTTTAGTTCTCATTTGGTTTGACCTCTTAATAGCCTTTTACATCAGTGAGCACCCTTCCTCAGAGATATTCCCTTTACCCTTGGTTTCAGAAACACTTTGCTCTCCTACTTCTTCTCCTTTTTTTTTAACCTCTTAAAAAATCTTTCTTATGCAAATTAAGACAACTCTGAGGTACCACTACACACCTGTCAGATTGGCTAAAATGACAGGAAAAGATAACAACGAATGTTGGAGGGGATGTGGGAAAACTGGGACACTGATACATTGTTGTTGGAACTGTGAACGGATCCAACCATTCTGGAGAGCAATTTGGAGCTATGCTCAAAAAGTGATCAAACTGTGCATACCCTTTGACCCAGAAGTGTTTCAATTGGGCTTATATCCCAAAGAGATCTTGAAGGAAGGAAAGGGACCTACATGTGCAAGAATATTTGTGGCAGCCCTTTTTATAGTGGCTAGAAACTGGAAACTGAATGGATGCCCATAAATTGGAGAGTGGCTGAATAAATTATGGTATATGAATGTTATGGAATATTATTGTTCTGTAAGAAATGACCAGTAGGATGACTTCAGAGAAGCCTGGAGAGGCTTGCATGAACTGATGCTGAGTGAAATGAGTAGAACCAGGAAAGCTTTATATACAGCAACAACAATACTATATGATGATCAATTCTGATGGACATAGCTCTCTTCAACAATGAAATGTTTCAAATCAGTTACAATTGTTCAGTAAAGAAAGCCATATACACCCAGAGAGAGGGATATGAAATGTGGACCACAACATATTTTCATGCTCTCTATTGATGTTTGCTTGCATTGTTTCCTTTCTCTGATTTTTTTTTCTAGTAGATATGATTTTTCTTGCACAACAATGATAAGTGTGGGAAATATGTATACATCTATTCAACTTGTCAAGTACTTTAACATAATTAACATGTAGTGGACTTCCTGCCATCTAAGGGAAGGGAAGGGACTAGGGGACTGGGGGGAAAAATTTGTAACGGAAAGCTTTGTAAGGTTCAGTGTTGAAGAACTACCCATACATATGTTTTGTAAATAAAAAGCTTTAATAAAAAATTTAAAAAAATCTTTCTTTTTGGATGTTTTTTTTTAATTCAGTAATGTGGGTGTCCCCTGGATTCTCTTAGGCTATACCTTCTCACTAACTCTACTCCCACACCAATTACTAACTCTATGCAAGAAGACTCAAATCTTCATCTGTAGCTCTGATATCTCTCTCAAGTTCTATATTCTTTTGTCCAACTTTCTGTACAAGTTCTCTACTTAGTTGTCTCACTAATATTTCAAAACTGAAATGTTCCAAACCAAGCTTATTGGCAACCTAACTTAGGTGATTGGAGGGAGAGTGTAACAAAGACATTGATATAACAGCAAGCAACAAATTCTCCCAATAAAAGATCTCCAAACAGATTAGAAGACATGCCAGACTAAATCTTGATGGTGATATACAGAAAAAGTCATAGTGAATCATTTGATTAGCCCACCTCTGTATAGAGAGGTCTGGGAACATAAGGTCTCACATCATGCACTTTATTACCTATGAAAAAGCTGTGCACTATGAGAAGAGGAGAGAAATACGCACAGGTACAAATTAGCAAATTTCATACCCATTAGTCAATTCAGTTCCAGATGGATTGATAAGGAAAGCTGTGACCTCAGTTGCAGTATTCCTGGATAGGAAAACCTGCATGGTATTCCAAGAAACAAATTCAGAGGTAAGCAGCAATGCTGATTTTCAGACAATCCCTACTCCCAGCCTCTCCCTCACCATGAGCAGAGAAGAGCAGGAAAAGAAGGGAAGGAAAAAGGAAAGAAAGAAAGAAGGAAAGAAGAATACTATTATAGTCAGGGGAAAGGTGGGTTTGAATCCTTCCTCTGACACTTAGCAACTATGCAATCATTAGCAAATCATTTTATCTTTTGAACCTTACTTTCCTAAACTGTAAAATAAGGATGATGATGCTTCTGTTCTGACTTATAGCTAAAGCTTGTGGAAGAATAACCAGGGCAGGAAACCAAGAACAAAGGGAAGCCTAAAATCCCATCCTAAACTGGAAGAGCTTCTAGCTGACTAATAGGGACTAAGTCCAGGATTTTACTGTTGGTCAGCTACAAATTTAGTTTAGGAACTTGCAAAGCTTAAATGAAGGGGGCACAAATCAAAATTTGCCCTGGATTAGACTACTTTTGTGTCACTGAAAGCTTGCAGATCTCAAGCTTATTCCTAAGATCCTGAAATAACATAACAGGATATTCCCAAGAAAACAGCAACAAAAACCAAATTTGTTTGGTTTTTGTTGTGTGCAGATCTTAGTGTTAACATCAAATCTGAAGTCAGGAAATAAGTTTGAAGAATAAGTAAACAAAATAAGAATTCCACTATAAAGAGCCTTTTATGTTAGTAGAAAATCTCAAATTAAAAATGCAAAAAAAAGAAAATGACTTTTAAAACATTTGCAAGTGAATTTTCAGAAAAAATACAACTTCAGTACAAGTTCAACCAGAATGACTAGAAAACATGAAGCAAGAATTTTTAAAAGTCAAAAAAAGTGTTTTCTTATAAAGAAATGAACTCTTGAGGAAAAAAAAATTCAGAAAAGAAATGTTATGGAAGAGAATTAGAAAGGGAATTAACTAGTTTTGCACAATAAGTACAAACCTTTCCCAAGCAGCATATTCCCTAAAAAAATAGAATGGATCAAATAGAAACTAATGACTTCAAGAAACAACAAGAAACATTAAAGCAAAGTTGAAGGGATGAAAGAAAAAGAGAAAACATAAAATATCTCATAATCAGAAGAATTGAACAGGAAGGTAGATTGAAGAGGGAAAAAAAAAGAATCATTAGACTATCTTAATATCCCAAACAAAGGAAAAAAGACATCTTCAAGAAATCATAAAAGAAAACTGTTTATTTCTCTTAGAACCAGAAGGCAAAGTTCTAGTCTCATGATCTTAGAAATTCAAATATCAAGATCCCTACCTTCATGGTAGCTATGTTTTAATAATGATTTGTCACTTAAGTATTGATAGATATAAAACAATATACTACCATAATAAATGTACAGGAGTAGTACATAGGATCATAAGATTTAGAGTGCTGAATTAATTTATAGATTGCCTAATCCAAACTGAATCCCAAACTCATTTTATACTGTAGCTGAAAAAACTGAAGTCCAGAGAGAAAGTGGTTTTAGGGGCTGAGCAACAGATGGAGGGTTTAATCCTAGGTCATATAACTCAAAGTCCAGGCCTTCTTTTAATAGTTTGACTTTCCTTTCCCCCATATCTAACACCAGTGCTCTGCAAACAGGACATGTTTACTAACTATATGACAAATTCAGTTGGTCTTTGAAGACCATCTCCCTCATTATTTCTTTGAGATGAAAAAAAAAATTGAGGAAATTCTCACAGGCTGACGGAATTGTTAAGGTTATCTTTGAGCTTGACTTTAAACAGTATTTCTTTAAGAAGTGCTCTCTGTGTATTTGTTCATGTGTCCCTGAAAAACCATCTTCCTTGATAGACAACTAGAAAAAAAGGTTGTTTTTTTTTAATAGAAAAAGTGTCAACATTTGTCATCCAAATTTCCAGAGAGCTATGGAGGTATTCCCTGCTTATGAGTCCCCCTCCCAGATCCTACTTCTGTTTTCTAGATTTTAGGAATGAGAGTTTAGTCCAAGCAAAGCAAAGAGACCTCTCAGAACAGGCAGCAATCAGCCTTCTTAAATTGGGATTGCAGTCCCATAATTAACCAAGCAGCCAATTAAATCAGCCAAAGAGATAAAGCTTGGCTAGAGCCCCAGCAAGGTAAGCAGACCTACTCCAAATTATTCCCTTTCCCCCAGACATTAAGCTAAATGTTAATTAACCATATGGGCCCAAAGGAAAGGAATAAGCTGCTTCTCATAGTTCCACAAAGAACTGAGAAAATCCCCAGGGGCAAATTTTAAATGTCATTTCTAGAAGCATCTAACTTACCTCCTTTTGAAATGGGCAGGTGAGGCTAAGAATGAGAATGTAACTGGAACCCAAATCTCCTGACACTCAAGATAGCATTCTTTTTCTGACTTTATACCACATCATTTGTCTGAATGAAATCCAAGTAAGCTTTTGTCTTCCCTCAGGCAAAAGAAATAGAAATGTAGACAAATTCCAAATGATCCGTGGATTCTCCCACTATACCATCTAAGTGTTGCCATAAAGAATTCATGGGAAAACAGTTTACAATTACCTAAGGAGAAAAAACAAGAAAAAATTGTGTTCTATATTCATTGTTTCAAACTCAGATAGAAATGGAATCACTAAATTGTACACAAGGATTCCATACTGAGTTAGAATATCATGTGTTAACATTATCTATGTTATATTGTATTTGTTTTGATTTTATTAAATATTCTAATTATCTAACTCAGCTGCACTGGGGACTGTTGCTAGCAGTATGCAATTCCACCAAAATGAACATGAACAAATTGCTTGATCTCCAAAAGTCTCTCTCTCTCTCTCTTTTTTTATCTGTCAAATGAAGAGGTTGATTCTACTATAGCAGAAAAAAACAATTTTTGATTATTAGATTTAGAGTATTAGATTTAGAATACCCAAATATGAACCCTAGAAATGTTCCTCATTAGCCAAGGATAGTGAATGTTCTCTGAGCACAATCTTATAAGGTCAGTTACATCTTAAAATTTTAGGAGTGTCTTTGAGGGGTCAAAGTATCTTTCTCTAATACATATGATTTAAGCCTCCATTCCAGATGAGGTTCCCCCAAAAAGTTAGCCACCAGTTAAAAACTAGTCCCCAGGGTATTTACTTCTAAGATGTGGTAAGAACAGAAGGCAAAATATTATCCCTATCTCCAGCACCTCTGGGTAATATTCTCTTCTACAATCACCTCAATTTCTGGGGAAAGTAGGTTCAGGCTTTACACAATTTCTACATAGCACTGACCTTTCCCTGGCCATCTCAGAGCAGAGAACCCAAGACCTTTCCAATTCACCATATTGTCTCTCATAGGATGCTATGAGCCAAGAAGACTCTACATAAAAGAAAATGAGAGAGAGCCACATAACAAGTCATATAAAGGAAAACAAGAGAGAGGACTAGGATAAATAGTATCATTTGGATATAGCATTCTGGCTACTCAATCAAAC
The DNA here is from genome assembly GCA_023553655.1 of Myrmecobius fasciatus. Taxonomy (NCBI): domain Eukaryota; kingdom Metazoa; phylum Chordata; class Mammalia; order Dasyuromorphia; family Myrmecobiidae; genus Myrmecobius; species Myrmecobius fasciatus. The sequence continues at coordinate 156,849 of JAJPUD010005376.1, forward strand.
TTGATTTTTCTTCATGATATGGTTAATAGACTGGAACCAGTTATAGAATGTCTACACAGAGAATTCCAAGTCAGTGCAGTTTAAAATTATCAAAGCTTTTGTACACACCCCAAATTCTCTAGAAGACACTTCCACTGCATGTTATCACAACTCTCCCAGATACAAACTCTGTGGCTTCTTCTATGTGGGGGTTCATCTTAGTTTTGGTGCTCATAAAGACTGGACTCAGTGGCTAGTCCCTGATTACATGCATTGCCCAGGACAATGCCCTGATTTTAGCAGCTCTGGTACTCTTGATATGGTATGTTCCTCTAACAATATAGATAGTAGATCTATATTAACAGTAGATAAGCATTTATTTGTTGTTGTTTGCCTGTTTCAGATTCTTCATGACCTCATAAGTGTCTCTCAACAGAGAGTAGTTTGCCATTTTTTTCTTCGGCTCATTTTCACAGAAGAGAAAACTGGGGCAAATAAGGTCTAGTGATTTGCTCAAGTTCACACAGCTTGTAAGTATCTGAGGCTGAATTTGAACTAAGGTCTTCTTGAGACAAGCTTGGTGCTCTATCCACTGTGCCACTTAAAGATGAGTGCTAGGAAGTTACTGAATTTATATTTATTTATGTGCTTCCCAATATAAGTTCCTTAAAAGCAAGGAATATTGGGGGGCAGAGCCAAGATGGTGGAGTGAAAAGGTGACTCTCTGCACCCTCCTCAGACCTTCTCTCAAATCAACAATAAAATAAGCCTCTGAACTGATCTTCAAGTCAACGAACTCAGAAATATTTGGACACTTTTCTGAAGAACTTCATATTAGGTTTGTCTAACTCGGACAGAGAGATAAAAAGAGGACTCCTGTATAGGCCGGAAGTGAGGGTGGGACTCAGCTCAGCTCATCTTGGCAGAAATTCCAAACTCCAAACCCCGGGAGTTTATCTGAGGCACTTGGGACACTCTGCCCTGATTGGGGGCAAGTGTTCTGGCAGACTTGCCTTGTTTAAGGAGTAATTCGGGCTTAGTCCTAGCCCCCACCAGCCCAGCACCTTAAGTTAATTCGCCAAATTGCCCCAGGGCATAGAACTACAGCTGCCATTTTTTTCCCCCTACCTTAAAGAGATATCCACTCGGTCTAATAAAAAATGAAGAGGCAAAAGAGAGCTCTCACCATACACAGCTTTTATCGAGACAGAGAAGGGCTGACTCCAGATTCTGAGGTTCCTTTAGATAAAATACCAGATGAAGGTATTAAAGACCATCACTGGTCACTTTTTCAAAAGGCCTTTCTGGAAGATTGCATAAAGAACCTCAAAAGAGAGCTGGAGGATAAATGAGAAAATAAACTGAAGTCAGTGCAAGAAGCCCTCCAAAAGAGACATGAAAAAGACACCAATTTATTGAAAAATAAAATTAGTGAAGTGGAAAAAGAGTGCAATGAACAAAAAAATTCAATTGGCCAGTTACAAAAGGAGCTTAAAAAGGTAACTGAAGAAAACAACACTTTAAAAATAAGAATTGAACAAATGCAAGTGAATGACTCACTAAAACTTGAATCAGTCAAACAAAAACAAAAAAAAATGAAAAATTAGAAATAAATATGAAATATCTCCTAGGAAAAACAACTGACTTGGAAAATAGATCTAGGAGAGACAATCTAAGGATTATTGTACTTCCTGAGAGCCATGATGAAAAAAAGAATCTAAACACTATTTTCCAGGAAATCCTGAGAGAAAACTGCCCTGAGATTGTAGAATCAAAAGGCAAAATCACCATTGAAAGAATTCACCGATCACCTCCTGAAAGAGACCCCAAAATTAAAACCCCAAGGAATATTGTGGCTAAATTTCAGGACTATAGCACCAAGGAACAGATTCTGCTAGCAGCTAGAAAGAAACAATTCAAATACCGAGGATCAATAATTAGAATCACACATGATCTGTCAGCCTCCACATTAAAGGATTGAAGGGCCTGGAACCAGATATTCCGAAGGGCAAAGGAACTTGGATTACAGCCAAGAATAACTTATCCAGCTAGAATGAGCATTATTTTTCAGGGAAGGAGATGATCATTCAATGATATAGGTGAATTTCACCTATTTCTAATGAAAAGACGGGATCTGAACAAAAAATTCGACCTCCAAACACAGAACTCAAGACATATATAAAAAGGTAAAAAGGAAAGGACTCTTGAGAACTTTATTTTTACTAGGGGGATACTTAAAGTTTGGGGGTATAATTAACTAGATATTACTTTGATAATATGAAAAAGTTTGGGGGTATAATTAACTAGATATTACTTTGATAATATGAACAATTCACAACTTTAGAAAAGTTAGAAAAGTATGAGAACTAGAGGGGGAAGGCTGTCATACTGGGAAAAAGAGGGAAAAAGTGATAAAATAAGATATAAAAAAGGAGGTAAAAACAAGGTAAAATCACTTGAAGAGGCAAAGAAAACCTAATATAATTGAGAGAAGGAGGGGAGGGAGATGAGCATTGTGTAAATCTTACTCTCATCAGGTTGGGCTCTAAAAGTATATATCAGACATTTGATTTCACATAGAAACTTGTCTGTTGCTAGAGGGAAATGGGAGGGAAAGGAGGAAAAGTAAGCGACAAACTAATAGAAGGGAAAATAGAAGAATCAGGGGAAAGGAATAAAAACAGGGTGAGGGGATCTAAAGGGTGGAGTATTGTTTGGGGGAGGGGGTCATCAAAAGCAAAGTACTGAGGAGGGGGGAAGGGAGATAGGGGAAAAAAAGGGGAAAACATAACTTGGGTAAATAAGATGGCAGGAAATAAAGAATTAGTTATTCTAACTGTGAATGGGAATGGGATGAACTCTCCCATAAAGCGGAATCAGATATCAGACTGGATTAAAAACCAGAATCCCACAATATGTTGTCTACAAGAAACACATCTAAAACATAGTGACACATATAGGATGAAGGTAAAAGGCTGGAGCAGGACCTATTATGCTTCAGGTGAACAGAAAAAAGCAGGGGTAGCAATCCTTATCTCAGATCAAGTAAAAGCCAAGATAGATCTAATGAAAAAAGAAAAGGAAGGAAACTATATTTTATTAAAGTGTACCATAGATTATGTAGCAGTATCAATACTAAATATATATGCACCAAGTGCAATAGCATCCAAATTCCTAGGAGAGAAATTAAGAGAGATGCAAGAAGAAATAGACAGCCAAACGATACTAGTGGGGGATCTCAACCTTGCTCTCTCAGAATTAGATAAATTAAACCACAAAATTAACAAGAAAGAAACTAGGGAGATAAACCAATTGTTAGAAAAGTTAGGTATGAAAGATTTATGGAGAAAGTTGAATGGAGACAGTAGGGAGTTTACTTTTTTCTCAGCAGTCCATGGAACCTATACAAAAATTGACCATGTGTTAGGGCATAAAAACCTTAAAATCAAATGCAGAAAGGCAGAAATAGTAAATGCATCTTTTTCAGATCATGATGCAATAAAAATCACATGCAATATAAGGCCAGGAGAAAATAAACCAAAAGTTAATTGGAAATTAAATAATCTAATCCTGAAGAATGAATGGGTGAAAGAGCAAATCATAGACACAATCAATAATTTCATCCAGGAGAATGACAATAAGGAGACAACATACCAATATTTGTGGGATACAGCCAAAGCGGTTATAAGGGGCAATTTTATATCTCTAGATGCTTACTTGCATAAAATAGAGAAAGAAAACATCAACGAATTGGGTTTATTATTAAAAAAAACTAGAAAAAGAACAA
>JAJPUD010005377.1:633-12737 GCA_023553655.1 Myrmecobius fasciatus
TTTTTTGAAGAAAGTCTTTCTTTGTTTTTTCTTTTTCTTTTTTTTTTTTTAATTAAAACCTTTTATTTGCAAAACATATGTACAGGTAATTCTTCAACACTGACCCTTACAAAGCTTTCTGTTACAAATTTTTCCCCCCAGTCCCCACCCTTCCCCTAGATGGCAGAAAGTCCACTACATGTTAATTATGTTAAAATACTTGACAAATGGAATATATGTATGCATATTTCCACACTTATCTTACTGTGCAAGAAAAATCATGTCTACAAGAAAGAAAAATCAGAGAAAGGAAACACAATGCAAGCAAACATCAACGGAGAGCATGGAAATATTATATTGTGGTCCACAGTCATATCCCTCTCTCTGGGTGTATATGGCTTTCTTCACTGAACAATTGGAACTGGTTTGAAACATTTCGTGTTGAAGAGAGCCATGTCCATTAGAATTGATCATCATATAGTGTTGTTGTTGCCGTGTATAATGATCTCCTGGTTCTGCTCGTTTCGCTCAGCATCAGTTCATGCAATTCTCTCTAGGCCTCTCTGAAATCATCCTGCTGGTCATTTCTTACAGAACAATAATATTCTATAACATTCATATACCATAATTTGTTCAGCCATTCTCCAATTGATAGGCATCCATTCAGTTTCCAGTTTCTTGCCACTACAAAAAGGGCTGCCACCAACATTTTTGCACATGTGGGTCCGTTTTCTTTCTTTAAGATCTCTTTGGGATATAGGCCCAATAGAAAAACTGCTGGGTCAAAGGGTATGCCTAGTTTGGTAACTTTTTGAGCACAGTTCAAATTGCTCTCCAGAATGGTTTGATCCATTTATAGTTCCACCAACAATGTATCAGTGTCCCAGTTTTCCCACATCCCCTCCAACATTCGTCATTATCTTTTCCCGTCATTTTAGCCAATCTGCCAGGTGTGTAGTGGTACCTCAGCGTTGTCTTAATTTGCATTTCTCTGATCAATAGTGATTTGGAGTACCTTTTCATATGACTAGAAATAGTTTTAATTTCATCTGCAAATTGTCTGTTCATATCCTTTGACAATTTATCGATTAGAGAATGGCTTGAATTCTTATAAATATGAGACAATTCTCTATATATTTTAGAAATGAGGCATTTATCAGAACCCTTAAACGTAAAGATTATTTTCCAATTTATTGCTTCCCTCCTAATCTTGTCTGCGTTAGTTTTGTTTGTAGAAAAACTTTTTAACTTAATATAGTCAAAATTATCTATCTGGTGTTCAATTAAGAGTTTCAGTTCTTCTTTGGACATAAATTTATTCCATCTCCACAGGTCTGAGAGGTAAACTATACTATGTTCCTCTAATTTACTTATAATATCACTCTTTATATCTAAATCATGTACCCATTTAGATCTTTATCTTGGTATGTGGTGTTAAGTGTGGGGTCAAGCCCTAATTTCTTCCATATTAGTTTCCAATTTTCCCAGCAGTTTTTGTCAAATAGTGAGTACTTATCCCAGAAGCTGGGGTTTTGGGGTTTATCAAAGACTAAATTGCTATAGTTATTGCCTAGTTTGTCCTGTGATTCTATCCTATGCCACTGATCGACTACTCCATTTCTTAGCCAGTACCAAATGATTTTGATGACTGCTGCTTTATAATATAGTTTTAGATCTGGTACAGCAAAGCCACCTTCATCAGCCTACTTTTTTTCATGGAGTCCCTTGAAATTCTTGACCTTTTGTTCTTCCAGATGAACCTTGCTACTATTTTTTCTAGATCTATAAAATAATGTCTTGGGAGTTTGGTTGGTATGGCACTAAATAAGTAAATTAGATTGGATAGTATTGTCATTTTTATTATATTCGCTCGGCCTACCCATGAACACTTGATGTTTTTTCAGTTGACTAGGTCTGACTTTATTTGTGTGGAAAGTGTTTTGTAGTTTAGTTCATATAGTTCCTGACTTTTCTTCGGCAGATAGATTCCCAAATATTTTATACTATCAACAGTTATTTTGAATAGAATTTCTTTTTGTATCTCTTGCTGCTGAACTTTTTTGGTAATATATAAGAATGCTGATGATTTATGTGGATTTATTTTGTATCCTGCAAGTTTGCTAAAGTTGTAGATTGCTTCTAGTAATTTTTTAGTTGAGTCTCTAGGGTTCTCTAAGTATACCATCATGTCATCTGCAAAGAATGATAATTTGGTTTCCTCATTACCTACTCTGATTCCTTTTATCTTTTTTTCTTCTCTTACTGCCAAAGCTAACATTTCTAATACAATATTAAATAATAATGGTGACAGTGGGCAGCCTTGTTTCACTCCTGATCTTATTGGGAATGGGTCTAGTTTGTCCCCCTTACATATGATGCTTGCTGATGGTTTTAAACAGCTGCTACTGACCATTTTAAGGAAAAGTCCATTTATTCCTATATTCTCTAGTGTTTTTAATAGTAATGAGTGTTGGATTTTATCAAAAGCTTTTTCTGCATCTATTGAGATAATCATATGGTTTTTGTTAATTTGGTTATTAATATAATTGATTATGCTGATAGTTTTCCTGATATTGAACCAGCCCTGCATTCCTGGTATAAATCCTACTTGGTCATAGTGTATTATCCTGGGGATGACTTTCTGTAATCTTATTGCTAATATCTTATTTAGGATTTTTGCATCAATATTCATTAGGGAGATTGGTCTATAGTTTTCTTTCTCTGTTTTCACCCTATCTGGTTTAGCTATCAGCACCATATCAGTATCATAGAAGGAATTTAGTAATACACCTTCTTTCCCTATTTTTTTAAATAGTTAATATAGTATTGGAATTAATTGTTCTTTGAATGTTTGGTAGAATTCACATGTAAAACCATCTGGCCCTGGAGATTTTTTCTTAGGAAGTTGATTAATAGCTTGTTCTATTTCTTTTTCTAAAATGGGGCTATTTAAATAATTTATTTCCTCTTCTGTTACCCTGAGCAGTCTATACTTTTATAGATATTCTTCCATCTCATTTAGATTATTAAATTTGATGGCATAAAGTTGGGCAAAGTAACTCCTAATTATTGTTCTAATTTCCTCTTCATTGGAGGAAAGTTCTCCCTTATCATTTTTGAGACTAACAATTTGATTTTCCTCTTTCCTTTTTCTAATCAAATTAACTAAAGGCTTTTCGATTTTTTTTTTTGTTTTTTCCTAAAATCAGCTCTTAATTTTATTTATTAATTGAATAGTTTTATTATTTTCAATTTTATTGATCTCCCCTTTTATTTTCAGAATTTCCAATTTGGTATTTAATTGAGGGTTTTTGATTTGTTCTTTTTCTAGTTTTTTTAATAGTAGGCCCAATTCATTGATCTTCTCTTTCTCTATTTTATGCAAGTAAGCATCTAGAGTTATAAAATTGCCCCTTATTATCACTTTGATCATACCCCACAAATTTTGGTATGTTGTCTCATTATTGTCATTCTCCTGGATGAAATTATTGATTGTGTCTATGATTTGCTCTTTCACCCATTCCTTCTTTAAAATTAAATTATTTAATTTCCAATTAACTTTTGGTCTATTTTCTCCTGGCCTTACATTGCATGTGATTTTTATTGAATCATGATCTGAAAAAGATGCATTTACTATTTCTGCCTTTCTGCATTTGATTTTGAGGTTTTTATGCCCTAACACATGGTCAATTTTTATAAGTTCCATGAACTGCAGAGAAAAAAGTAAACTCCCTACTGTTTCCATTCAGTTTTCTCCAAAGATCTATCATACCTAACTTTTCTAACATTTTGTTTACCTCCCTAACTTCTTTCTTATTTATTTTGTGGTTTGGTTTATCTCATTCTGAGAGAGCAAGGTTGAGATCTCCCACTAGTATAGTTTTGCTATTTCTTCTTGCATCTCTCTTAACTTCTCTAGGAATTTGGATGCTATGCCACTTGGTGCATATCTGGTTAGTATTGATACCACTTCATTATCTGTGGTACCCTTTAGTATTCCTTTCTTATCTGTTTTAATTAGATCTGTCTTTGCTTTTACTTGATCTGAGTAGGATTGCTACCCCTGCTTTTTTTTTTTTTTTTGTTCACCTGAAGCATAATAGATTCTGCTCTAGCCCTTTACCTTCACCCTGTATGTGTCTCTTTGCTTTGGATGTGTTTCTTGTAAACAACATATTGTTGGATTCTGGCTTTTAATCCAGTCTGCTATCTGCTTCCATTTAATGGGAGAATTCACCCCATACACATTCACAGTTAAAATAACTAAATTTGTATTTCCTGCCATCTTATTTACCCAAGATATGTTTTTCTCTTCCCTTTCCCCTTTCTCCCTTCTCCCCTCCCCAGTATTTTGATTTTGATGACCACCTCCCCCAAATAGTCCTCCCCCCTTTAGAGCCCCTTCCCCTTTTTTATACTTTTCCTCTAATTCTTTTATTTTCCCTTCTGTTAGTCTATCCCTTTCTTTTTCTCCTTTCCCTCCCACTTCCCTATAAGGAGGGACAAGTTTCTCTGTGAAAGCAAATGTGTCTGATATACTCTTTTAGAGCCCAATCTGATAAGAGTAAGATTTATACAATGCTCATCCCCCTCCCTTTTTTCACTCAATTATCTTAGGTTTTCTTTGCTGTTTCGAGAGATTTTACCTTATTTTTACCTCCTTTTTTTTTTTTTAAACCTTGTTTTTTCACCTTTTCTCTCTTTTTCCCAGTATGATAGCCCTTCTCACCTCTGGTTTCTTTTTCATATTATTAAAGTAATATCAAATTATACCCTCAATCTTAAAGTATCCCCATAGTAGAAATATAGTTTTCAAGAGTTCTTTCCTTTTTATCTTTTTATGCTTCTCTTGAGTTCTATGTTTGGAGGTCAGATTTTTTGTTCAGATCTGGTCTTTTCATTAGAAATAGGTGAAATTCACCTATATCATTAAATGTCCAATTTCTTTCCTGGAAGATAATGCTCATTCTAGCTGGATAGCTTATTCTTGGCTGTAATCCAAGTGCCTTTATCTTTCGGAATATTTGGTTCCAGGCCCTTTGATCCTTCAATGTGGAGGCTGACAGATTTTGTGTGATTTTAATTACAGTTCCTTGGTATTTGAATTGTTTCTTTCTAGCTGCTAGCAATATCTTTTCCTTGGTGTGATAGTCCTGATAGCTATGATATTCCTTGGGGATTTAATTTTGGAGTCTCTTTCAGGAAGTGATTCGGTGAATTCTTTTGTTGGTGATTTTGCCTTCTGATTCTAAAACATTAGGGCAGTTTTCTTTCAAGATTTCCTGGAAGATAGCATCTAGGTATTTTTTTCATCATGACTTTCAGGAAGTCCAATAATCCTTAAATTGTCTCTCCTTGATCTATTTTCCAGGTCAGTTGTTTTTCCTAGGAGATATTTCATAATTTCTTCTATTTTTTCATTTTTTTTGTTTTTGTTTCACTGATTCTTGAAGTCTTATTGAGTCATTTACTTCCATTTGTTCAGTTCTAATTTTTAATATATTATTTTCTTCTGTTACATTTTTTAGCTCCTTTTGTAACTGGCCAGTTTGTTCATTGCATACTTTTTCCATTTCACCAATTTTGTTTTTCAGTGAATTGGTGTCTTTTTCCTGTTTCTTTTGGAGAGCATTATATGCTTTTCCCATTCCTTCTTGCAATGATCTCATTTCATTTCCCCATTTTTCATCTAACTCTCTTTTGAGATTCTTTATGCACTCTTCCAAGAAAGCCTTGTGAAAAGGGGAGCAGCTTATATCACCGTTTGTGGCTTCCGCTGGAGTTGCTTTACCTTTATGAATCTCAAGATCTGGGGTCTGTTTTTCTCACTCTCCATAGAAGCTGTCTATGGTGAGAGCTCTTTTCTGTTTTTTATTCATTATTTTTAAAAGCTTGAGGTCTGTTTAAAGCAGAGAAGTGGCAGCTGCAGTAATTTGCTGTGGGACAATTCGGCTGATTGACTTCCGATGCTGGGCCCTTTGAGCTAGGACCAGGGTTTGCAGTGGGTTACAATCTACCTTTTGTGGAAGGCAGATCTGCCAAAGCACCTCCCCACAAGCAGGGTAGAGTGTCCCAAGAGCCTCAGATAGACTCCCCAGGTGCTTAGAACCTGCCATGCTGAGTCCAGCCTGGCTTCCTGCCCTTTCCTTGAGCTGCACCTGAGTTAGGCGAACTGCCCTGCCCAACTGAAACAGCCCTGCTTTGGAGCTCTTCGAAGGTAACTTTTGCTGGAAATGTGTTGTACTCCAAATATTTGGGGGAGCTTTGACTCCAGAACCAATTCAGAGGTTTAATCTCTTGGTGGTTTGAGAGAAGGTCAGAGAAGATCACAGAGAATCATGTCTTCACTCCGCCATCTTGGCTCCCGATCAATACATTTTTTATAAGCAAAAAATATGTGCAATGGGTGATAACTGTGGATTTCCTGCCTCCATAAGGGGTGAGTTGATGTATCATCATATATATCTTTATTCAATTCATGTTTGAGCTATATAATTTTCTATATTCAGTTTTGATTGTGTGTGTGTGTGTAGCTCTTTCCATTTGAATTGTTGTCATTGTGTGTATGTAGTTTTGTAGGCTTTGGTAGCTTCACTCTGCATCAGTTCTTACAGATCTTCTCTGTATTCATTACATTCATCATTTCTTGGAGCACAGTAATATTTTATTTAAAATAGCTGTGGGGGAGTGAAAGGTTATCAGTTAGTGAGGAACAAAAGGACCATTTTGCTAGAGTTAGGGTCAAGTTGTGGTGAATAAATTTAATTTAAGTATTCTAATTAGCATACTTGTGAGACTTCATTCCAGTGAAACTGCTCTGTCCAAATTTCCCACTGGCCTTTTCTCTGATTACTAATTCCCTCAATTTGCCCTCTTTTCTATCACATTCCTTTTCTCTTATTCCTTTGTCTTCCTACTTTCCTCTAACATAAGATAGATTTTTATATCTGATGGAAAATAACATTCTCTTTTTGAACCAATTTTGAGGAGTGTAAGGTTCATTTACCACCACTACAGTCTCCCTCATCTTCCCCTGCAGTATAAAAGTATTTTCTTGCTTCTTTTGTGTGAAGTAATTTACCCCATCCAACACCTTCCTTTCCCTTTTTCCTTAATTTTATTTTTTTTAGGTATTCTTTCCTGGGCCTTTTGTGTATATATATTTCTTTTGCCATAATAAGGAGAAAGTTTTCATAAGTTAGAAATATTTTCCCATGGAAGAATTTAAACAGTTTAACTTTAAGTTCTACATAATTTCCCTTTCCTATTGCCCTTCAGATTTTCAGTTCAGCTCTAGCCTTTTCATTCATGCTTGAAAGTCCTCTACTTCATTGAATTTCCGTTTTCACCCTTGGTGGCTTACACTGTTTTGCTGGGTAGATAATTCTTAATTCTAATGCAGCTCCTTTGCCCCCTGGAATATGATATTCTAATCTCCCTGATGCTGTAATGTAGAGGATACTAAATCTTGTGGCCCCATGATACATGAATTATTTCTTTTTGGCTCCTTTCGGTATTCTCTCCTTGACCTGGGAACTTTGTAATTTGGCAATATTATTTTTGTGAATTTTCCTTTTGGGATCTTTTTTTCAGGAGTTAATTTGTAGATTCTTTAAATTTCTATTTTATCCTCCATTTCTAGAATTTCAGGTTGGTTTTCCTTGAAAGCTTCTTGAAAGATGATCTCTAGGTGTTTTTTTTTTTTTTTTTTTTTTTTTAAGTATTTTAGGTAGTCCAGTAATTTTAAAATTCTCTCTCCTGGATCTCTTTTCTAGGTCAGTTTTTTCATTGAGATGTTTCACATTGCCCTAGTGTTTTTTCATTCTTTTGATTTATTTTTCTTGCTTCATGATCTCTTATACAGTCATTAGCTTTCATTTCCTCAGTTCTAATTTTTAAGGAATTATATTCTTCAGTGAGCTTTTTTACTTCTTCCAATTGACCAACTCTGATTTTTAAGGAATTTTTTTTCTTCAGTGAAGTTTTTGTGCGTGTTTTTCCATTTGATCAGTTCTGCTTTTCAAGGCATGCATTTCATCAGTGACTTTTTATACCTCTTTACCATGTATTCCTATTCCGTTTTTTAGGGTGTTATTTTCTTCAGTAACTTACTATGGGCCAGGTACTATGCTGAGCTCTGAATCAAACATTGAACAAATATAAAATTTAAATGAAACATTTCAGTTCTATATATGAGTATCCTATAACATGTAACTAATAAAGAAGATGTCATAAAGGATGTCATCAGGGAAGATGATATGGGATGAAAGAATATGGTATGATAGGAAGAGAAAATAGGCTGATCATGTGGTGAGTGTGGAGGATAACTGATTGGCAGCCCAGTTGCAGTACTGGTATCCTAACAATCTCAGGAGGAAACAAGGAAGATCTCATTGGATGGGCTATCTGGATTGAATTGAATGTTGTACTTTTAATGCTGCTTAAGATTCCAGTAAAAAAAGTAAGTTATGAATAAATTTGTATTGATTGATGTTAATACAACTGTATGCCTTGGGCACTTTTGTTGGTTAAAGTGCTATGTCTTTGAGTGTAATTAAAATCAATTTGATTAGAAAAAAGCATAATATTCATAATTAGGCAGGTAATATTTCCACTGTATTAGGCTCGACTTGGACTCCCACTTAGATACTTTGGACAGTTCAGAGTACCACATTTCAGGAAGAAAATTAATAAAATTATGAGCATCCTCAATGAGTGAGCAAGTTGATAAAGGGTCTCTGTGTTGAAAAAACTAGAGAAGAATAATCTAGAAAGCAGATAATTTTAGGGGGGAATATAGTAACTGCGCTCACCCATTTAAAGATCTGTCATGCTAAAAAAAAAAAAAAAAAAAAAAAAATTAGACATGGTCTGCTTAGCCCCAGAAAGCAGAATTACAGAAAGTAGATGCAAGTTGTAACAAAATGGATTTCAGCTTCAGGAAAGGATAATCATAAATAGATGAATGACCCTCAGTCTTCTGTGACCTCTTTTAATTTCAATAATAATGACATCAGAATGGGAGAATACTAAGAATCATATGGACCTTAGATTATTTTGCCATCATTATGCTAATTGCTGGCACTCTTATTGTGTCCTGGCTGATCTTTGCTTAATGATCAATGTATTTAAGTAGTCCTGGTGGAACCAAATTATATCCAAGTTGAAATTTACAGGATTAATGAAATTCGTTGTAGCTAATTGGAAAAACAACTTACAGTTTTCTCCTTGGAGAGTTAAATAATGAAATAAGATTGGCTTCATCATGTTAGTTAACTATTTCAGCTCTATTAACCCTGTACTGTTCTCTGTCATCAAAAACCTTATGCTGTTGCCACTCATATCCTTTCAAAGCTCAGCCTCAGATTGCTTCTATCATCTATTTTCTCATAAGACACTAAACAAAAACCTAGAAAAAAGACAATAAATATTTATTAAGCACTAAGTGTAAGGTAAAGTGTTAACCCCAGAGTCACACAGGTAGTGACAGATGCAAGATAAGAACCCAGATCCTCTTACTTCAAAGTCAGTGCTCTTTCCTTTGTACAAGTTACAGTTATATTCTACTGGGTTACCATCGGGTCATCTCTAGATCAACACATATTTACAATGCAAATTTGTAAAATTTTTAAATGAAATATATCAAAATTGGATTTTTGTTATGAATGTTGTTCTACTCTAAAGAAAATATTCCTTGCCATTTGAAGCTTGTTTTCTATAATTCTACCTTAGTAAAGAGCATAGTAGAGATAGAAATGACCACAGGGACTATCTGATCCAACTTATTTTACAGATGAGGAAATTGATGGCCAGGAAAATTATAAAACTTGTCTGACATGACACAGATAGTGTCATAGGAGAAGATGGAGAAGAATTGTCTCTAATTTTTTTTCAATCCCAGTGTATTTTATTATCTACCACATTTATAGTTAGTAAATCATATAAAGAATTCCAAATAATTAAATTTATTTTGAATTTACTAAATTCAGATTTACTGATTTGAATTGAAATTTACTAAAATTTTATGAATTTATGAATGTTATTTTAAAATATAGTAACATTTGTCAAGTTATCTTCCCAATGGAAATCAAAACTCATACATTTCCCCCTCAGTTTGGGGGATGTGGAGAGATGTAGAGAGAAATTAGAAGAACTGTCTTAACATGTAACCAACCCTACATAATTGAATATTTTTAAATTGCTTTGTCTTTTGTTCACTCTTTTAAGTTTTTTTTGTTGTTTTGTTTTGTTTTGTTTTGTTTTGTTTTGTTTTTGTTGTTGTTGTTTCTCCCTTTGTTAGTGCGTTCTGAACCGTTTTCATTTTATATTTAACTATGGAGTGGTAGAGTGTTCTGAATTTGTACTGTGGTTTTGAGCCCAAGTTTTTGTTAATATGGGAAAGTAGTAGTATAAGACTGGCTTTGAGATACAGACTTTAAGTTCCCTCTTTCAGTTCTACTCTCATAGGCAGGTTGGGTCCTCAGAAGGTAACTAGTTATTTCTCTCCTCAGTCAGGGTCATAGAAGTAATCTTGAAGGTTGAAATTGGTTTTCTCCTACCATCATTTATGAGTCCACAAATGTGATTTTCCTTTATTATCAATTGATATCCATCAGCCAGTCAAACTTAATTAGCTTTTAGAAGTAATTATTTACTGAGCTAGAAGAGTACCAAAGATGCTCCCCAACTAGGGACATTTTACCACAAATATTTCTAAAGTCTAGGGAGAAATAGATTCCAGCTTATTAGAGAACATATATGACACAGGAGTAAATGACAGCCCCTCCTTGCTGGAAGTCCTTTATTCATCTTTTTGGGATCCTCATGAAGTCCTTTTGGGGTATATTGTAGCTTTCTTCTGGGTTCCTTGTAGAGATTTGAAGCTACCTTTTTTCAGGCCATCTCAACTTTTAATCACAGATACTGTTATCAGCCAGTGCTAATCAGGGACACTTTTATGTCACAAATGGAAGCCTCAAACTTTTAAACCTTTTGAAGTTCAAAATTTTGTCAGTAAAGAGTGGAAAAAGGCTGGGTGGGGAGGAGAAGGGTGAGACCAAGACTCACCTTACCCAAATAATTTTATGTAGCGCTTAACTAAATATCTTCACTACTGTTAGATCGACCCATCACTATAATTTCTTGTTAAGTTGTTTTTCAGTCATGTTTGACTCTTGGTAACTTCATTAAGACTTATCTTGGCTGGGAATACTGGAGTGGTTTGCATTTAACAGGTTTGTCATTTAACAGATAAGGAAACTGAGGCAAACAGTGTTAAGTGACTTGCCCAAGGTCACACAGCTAGTAAGTGTCTGAGGCCAGATTTTAAACTTGGGAAGGTGAATCTTAACTCCAAGTATGGCACTCCATCCACTGCACCACTTACCAGTACCTGAATTACTTTTCCAAAATTACATAGAGACTAAGTGTCAGAGACAGGAGATAAAAACCAGGACTCGTGGATCTGAATCCCAACACTTTTTCCACTGCCTTAGCTCCACAGGGTATATTGCCTAGTCAACCAATCCAAATATACTTCTTGTATTTGCTCTTAGCTTAAACCTTTCTTGATTAATTCAAGAGAGGTATAGGCCTTGTTTTATGTCTGCCAGTCTGATAGACTGATTCAATCAAAAAGTCCCCACCTGCTCTTCAATTACAGTTCCTTGGACCCCCAGTGTTATAGTAGAATGCTAGGAGTTGTCAAATTATTTAGTCTTTTCCCTTTTAGTTAGATAAAATAGTTTTGTCTGTGAAACATTGTAACACTATTCATTCCCAGTCTTAAAAGTAAATCCATGCCAAAATCTCAGCAGTTTCTCATGTCTGAATATACTTATAGATCTGTGAACATGTTTCAGGAAAATGAAAAGCTTCCAGGATTGTGTTTGGATTTGAAATTTCTAAGATTTGAAGCTTTATATGTATTACATCTTTTCTTTTCTCTTCTTCCTTCCTTCCTTCCTTCCTTCCTTCCTTCCTTCCTTCCTTCCTTCCTTCCTTCCTTCCTTCCTTCCTTCCTTCCTTCCGTCCTTCCTTCCTTCCTTCCTTCCTTCCTTCCTTCCTTCCTTCCTTCCGTCCTTCCTTCCTTCCTTCCTTCCTTCCTTCCTTCCTTCCTTCCTTCC
>JAJPUD010005377.1:38480-58768 GCA_023553655.1 Myrmecobius fasciatus
AATTCTGAAGGACATGGTTCTTTTCAATAATGAGATGTTTCAAACCAGTTCCAGTTGTTCAGTGATGAAGAAAGCTATATATACCCAGGGAGAGGCCTGTGGGAACTGAATGTGGACCACAGCATAGCTTTTACACACTCTCTATTGATGTTTGCTTACATTATATTTTCCTTCTCAGGTTTTTTTTTCTGTACAGCAAGATAACTGTATAAATATATATACACATATTTGATCTATCAAATATTTTAATATAATTAACATGTATTGAACTTCCTGCTATCTGGGGAAGGGGATGGAGGGCAGGAGGGAAAATTTTGTAACAGAAAGCTTTGCAAGGGTCAGTGTTGAAAAATTACCTATGCATATGTTTCACAAATAAAAAGCTTTAATAAAAAAAGAGAAGAGTTTAAATGCTAAGGGAAACAGAATTAACAGAATATTAGGAAGAACTTTTAATAAAAAGAGTGGTCCATAAATGGAATAGACATTCATTTTCAGATGGCAAATTCTCTGTTTTTAGAAATGTTGTAGCAGACACTAGATGAGAACCTATCACAGATAATTTAGAAGAGAAATGGCTATATATTAAGTATAGCACCAATGGTTAAAATACCTAACCATTGTTGCTATCTTTGCTTTCTGACTTTAGGATCTTAAGATTTTTTAGAGGATAGAAATAGATAAAAGAGAATTGATTCTGGGTAACTGGAAGGATTGTTACCTTACTAGACTGCTGAGGAGATAATTAGTCTGGATAGGAGTATATCTTTATGTGCTTAAACAGAAATATCTCTAGAAAGACACAAAATACTTACAGATACAATTTTGATAAAATGAACACATTAAGTAAACAAGCGTTTATTAGGTCTGTGCTAAGTAGTGGCTAAGAAATTTAGCAAAGATACTGAAAATTCTGCTTTACTATTAATTCAAGTTTCAGCCTTCTTTCCCATTTCTTACATTCACTTCCTTTTTTGTTATTTCTGGAGAAACTATGTTTTTCCTTCTTTATGTGGCCCCTTATTTCCCTAACTCATCATAATTTATCTTCTTTCCTTTCTATTCTACTGTAACTGAATTCTCAAAGATAATTAATAATCTCTTAAATTACTGGATCCAATGAGTTATCCTCCTGTCTATGTCTTGAAATTTCTTTACCTATAATTTCTATTGAACCTAGGCTAACCTTAACTTCTGCCTTAATCTAAATACAGATATTCATGTTAATTTATGAGAGAAAGAGAAGAGGATTTTCAGTAGTGTCAAAGGCTGCAGAAAGATTGAGAAAAATGAAGATTGAGAAGAAGCCATTGGTTTTTGGCAATTAAGAGATTATTGGTAACTTGGGAGAGATCAATTTTGGTGGAATGATAAGGTCAGAAACCAGAAAGGATTAAGAGGAAGGGAAGTTGAGAAATATATTGTAGAAGTCCTTCTCAGGGAACTTAGCCAAAAAGAGGAAAAAGATGGAGATAGATAATATGTACACCCATGTGTGTGAATGTATGTGTATACACACACACACACACACACACACACACACACACACACACATATATAATAACAGCAGGGATGAAAGGATCAAGAGAGTGTTGTTTTTGTTTTTTTAATATGAAGGAGACATAGATATATTTGTAGGTAGTAGTTAGAAGAAACCAACAGATAGGAAAAGATTAAAGAGAAGTGAGAGGGGTTAGCAGCTAGTTAATGGAAATATCAAAATCATTTTACTTCTGTTTTTTGTCATTGAAATTTTTGAAAAATGGTCCACTGACTTAGAATATATTACGATGCATTTCTTTTATCAACAGCTGTAGAAAGGACCCAACAAAGAAAATTTGAAGAATTGCTTTTGGAAGCAGCAAGAGAAGGAAACACCACAGGATTGATGACATTGGTAAAAAAAAAAAATAATAATGGATAAGCAAATCATGAAGTGGCTTTTTGTGTGTGTATGTGAACACACCAAATTTCATTTCAACAAATTTCATACATTGCTAATCTTTTTTCTAAGAGAGCTGAAGATCAAAACTAAAACACTTTAGAGAAGTTTTTTTTAATGTGTTCAGTGGCTTTTTATTACTTATAAAATAAATAACTCCTTAGAATAGCTTTTAAAGTACCCTACAATGTTACTCTAATGTATCTTTTTCCTTTACAATCATATTTCACTGCTCTTCACTTGCATATAATCTACATTCCACCTAAACTGTATTTTTAGCTCTTCTTTGATCTCATCATGCTGATTTCTACTTCATTCATGCCATCATTCATGTCTGATAGTCATAGTCTTTCTTTCCTTTTAAAAATAAATTCTCTTTATGTTTTTAAATACTGTTCTTTGAACTCTCAATTCAGATGCCACCTCTTCCATGAAGATTTCACCAGCCTAAACAATTTTCTTTTACTAATTTTGTAAAATTTCTGCTTCTGTCAGGCTGTACCCTATATTTTGTTTCTTTCTATACATGTCTTAGTCTCCTTAATAGACTATATAAATTCCTTTAGGTGAGGACTATTATTTTTTAAATTTGTAGATTCAGCATCTTTCATATAGGCAGCCATGTGGCACAATAGATATAGTTTGAAAATTAAAGGCAAGAAGACTTATGGCTGAATCTTCTTCCCAGAGTCACTTAGCCATGTGAGCCTGAGCAAGTCATTTCATGCACTTTGCCTCAGTTTCCTCATCTGTAAAATGGGTATAATAATAGTATTTACGTTCCAGAGTTGTGAGGATAGTCATAAATTCATGACCATTGTTCACTTTCAAAGTAGTATTCTTTCTTTTGTTCTACTTTCTACAAATCCTCATTAAGCCTTAAACTCTTAATTGTCCTGAATTTCATCTGTCTGATTAGTCAATTGAGTTACTATTTGGCTTGCTAATTGAACTGTAATTAAAATGTCTTTGATTTTCAAAATTTTAGCTCCTGACTTTTTAAATAAAAACATTTTTAAATTTGCAAAATGAAAAAAAAGATCTTTCGAAATGACAAAATATATGTTACATTTCTGTATCCATGATGTATATTGTAATATTTTGTTATCTGAAATAGGAAATTCAGAACAAAGAATGAATATTGGTGAAATTAACTACTAATCAGAAGGTATCTTTTAAACTTTCAGATCTATAAATTTATCCATTTTGAAATAATGACTGTTATTGAGATTTTAGTTATAAATGAATGCATAGTACTTAATAAATTAACATGTAGGTTTTTTTTTTTTTCAGCTCAACAGACCAAATCCTCCTAATGTTAACTGTTTTGACCAAATGGGAAATACACCTCTGCATTGTGCAGCCTATCGTGCCCACAAGCAGTGTGCTTTAAAACTTTTAAAAAGTGGTGCTGACCCTAATCTGAGAAATAAAAATGGTAAGCAGTAGTGAATTTCAGTTTTTATCATCTTATAATTTATAAATTTAATAAAATTAAATGTGTCATTATTCATTTTTACAAAAGAGCTTTCATTTAATTATTGGTTAGAATAGTCCATCATTTAATCTTCAAAGTGAAAAACATTCACACACTTGAAAAAATTAATTTTATTTCCAAATTAATTAGGAATAGAAATAGAGAACACTGTTCTCAGGAACTCTCAGATAAGGAAGCTTTCTCAATCAATGCAGGTCAGCAAGCTCTCTGTAGCTCAGTGTCCTACAGAGTCATTCAGAGCCATGCATGAAAGAGAATCTGGCTTGCCTGAGTTCTTATAGCTAATCTGTGTCTGAGGTAGTGTTTCAGCTTAGTTTTTGATTCTGTCCACTCACTGTTCCACGTTGCTTCTCAGGGATGTATCTAATCACAAATAATACTTTAGTAGCATCTGATTGCTGTTTCAATTAAATATTGACAAACCATTATTCTAGAAAGTCTGTTATTAAAAAATTCCATTTTTGGGAAATGGGTTGGTTTGATGAAAATTATAAGTATGCTATCTCTAAATATGCCATGTTCTTTCATACATATATTTTACCATCTAGACTGTAAAAACTTTGACTATAGTTTTCTTTTTTTTTAATTGTATATCCAATCTTTTCATATAGCAGTGCACTGACTTGTTTGCTTTTGTTCTTTATAATAAAAAGAAAAATAGTACAGTGAATAGAGAGCCATCCTCATTTCCTACTTCTGACATATACCAACTGTGACCATGGACAGATCATCTTTCATGACTCTAATCATCACTAGATTAGTAGAGGGAATTTCCTCACCTGAGAGTTCCCAAGACCAGTGATATCACATTCTCATCCCTGTACCTACCAATAAATAACGTTAAAGGTGTAATGTTTTAATATTCTTTTGATGAAGCATAGTATTTTGAGCATGTACAAAAATATAGTTCAATTGTACTAGTTTTTTGCTCCAGTAAAAGTTTTTAAGTCTGATTCTTGGGCCAAGAGGCCAAGGTGAGCTTCAGCTTTTGGAACATTTTTGCCATCTGTTACTTAATGAAATAAAACATTTTTTGTTTTTGAAAACCTTGCTAAACATGAAAGTGGTTAGGTGAAATTTTATTGGGGTTAATTTCCCTCCTAGAATTCCAAGACCTTTAGAGGTTGTCTTAAATCTTGTCACATATTGATGGCTATTAAAAAGGCTCTCTCATAGAACTGGAACAAAAAGGTGATGGCTAGTGGAAAATTCATGTAGATAACTATGAGGGAATAGAAAAGAAAGGTAGCTACCATAAGAAATAATAATTATGTGTCATAATTGGAACACTAGACTCCTAATAACTTTATACTCTGGACATATTTTTTCTCATTGCTTTTATATAGATCAGAGACCCCTTGACCTAGCCCAAGGCCTAGAAATGAAACATGCACTTGGTGGTAATAAGGTATGTGTGAGTGTAAAAAAATGTTTGCAAACATAGTTATTTTAGAAAGAAAATTATTATGTTGTAAAATGTCATTTTAATGAGGAAATATTTTAAATAGGTGGTCTACAAAGTATTGAAACGATATGAGGGTCCTCTCTGGAAGGTAGGTCTCTTGGTTTATTTTGCTTTATCAGAAACCTTGAAGCAGATACAATGTATTCTTGTAAGTGTTATCCAGTGAATTTTTTATTAAAAATAAAACTAATAATAAAATTAAAAGGGTTTCTAGGAGTCATCTAATCTAACTTCCTACTTAATGTAGGAATCTTATGTATAATGTGCTCTTAGTTTGCTCTAAAATATTTCCATGTTGTTAGGAGTTAAATCCTTTTTTAAAATATAAAGAGGGTGATTAATTAGTCCTGGAATAGTTTACAGCTTATTTGTAAAAAAATCTTTTGGTTCAGTTTTTAATGTGAATCATCTTTTTAGTTTTTTCTTCTATGAATAAATGTACTTGTATACATAAGCACTCCTTCTGGATATGCATTAGGTTTTCTCTGTGAAATCAGTTCCTTAGGGACTTTTCAAAGTCATTATTGTTAAGAAATAGCTTTTGTGCTAACTTTATAAATTAGGTCAGAGAAATAATACTTATTTTTATTAACCACTAGTCTGACTAATATGACATTTGTTTTGGTTTTACGGTTTAATTTTTAAAAAAATTTGACCCTAATCATCAACAGATAACCATTTCATTATGCAAAGAACATGTTTTTTTTTTTTAATTTCATATAGTACTGCAGTTTGTATTTGAGCCTTGAATAATATCTTATAATGCCATTTAACTAAAAAAGTTTATTTTCAAAAGACAATTCTGATAATTTTGAAAGTTTGCAAATTTTTGTTTTAAATCATATGCCAGCTTGTTTAAATGATTTATTTTCTCCTCAGAGTTCAAGATTTTTTGGCTGGAGATTGTGCTGGGTAGTATTAGAACATGGAGTTCTTTCATGGTATAGGAAGCAGTAAGTATTATTTCTCTTTTCTAAATTTAAAAATGTTCAAAACTAGTATATAGATAAAATATTTATTTTTATTTTTTTTTCCCCTCTGGAAGGCCTGATGCAGTTAATAACGTTCACCGTCAAGGATGCAAACATTTGACTCAAGCTATATGTACGGTATGAAGAAAATTTAACCTTTTGATCTTTTTAAAAACAAATTTTAATCAGGAACTAAAATTGAATGTTAGGAATAATTTGCTTAAGCAGCTCTGTAAAAGTTGGCATTCCGTGAAATGTCAATGCTAGTGTGAAAACCAATGCTAAATTTTTCATTTTTAAAAAATAGTGTTTATAGAATTTTGCCATTCTGGGGATTTGAAAATGTAAGGATGAGGGGTCAACTTTGAATTTTTCAGTACAAATTTTGAACTGAGGTAGAAAATGGGAAGAGGACCACAAATAATTAGAAAAATGTTATTAGAAATATCCTTCTATTTATAATTGAACATAGATATAAATGGTGTTCTATAATTCATAATATTCTTATTATTTTATTTATCTACTGGTTGAAATTTTTGACAAACTGCCATTTAGAACACTAATTTAAAGTTAAAAGGAAGTAGAAAACAAAATGATAAATGAGAAGTTATACCTTACAGTTAAAGAGGAGGCAGAAGATGATATTATATAACACAATACAGTGAAGGAAATCCTTGCACATGGCCCACAGTCTATTCCTAGAAAAGATATTAGAAAGAAAAATGTTGAAAATTGGACCTTTTTTTTTTTTTTTGTTTGGGTTAGGAAAACTTGGTTGTTAGTTGAAGGATACCCAAAAAAGGCAAAACACTGATTTAATTGTATTAGAGAAACTGAGCAATTTTATTCAACTCCAGATGTGGAGAGGAGGATGAGAAGGGAGAGAGAGTTCATTAAATATATAGATGCGTGAAAGGAGATGCCAAAAATTGTTTCAACAAAACAAAAACCAAAACAAGCAAAACGTAGGGTAGGTTGGTTTTTTAATAGTTGTTCATTTTCTTAGCAAAGATATTAAAATGTCATTTTTAATGGCATTTAAACCTGCCATTTTCTTTTCTTTTCTTTTTTTTTTTTAATTAAAGCTTTTTATTTGCAAAACATATGTATGGGTAATTCTTCAACAATGACCCTTAGAAAGCTTTGTGTTACAAATTTTTCCCCCCTAGTCCCCACCCCTCCCCTAGATGGCAGGAAATCCACTACATGTTAATTATGTTAAAATACTTGACAGATCGAATATATGTATGCATATTTCCACACTTATCTTACTGTGCAAGAAAAATCGTGTCTACAAGAAAAAAAAATCTGAGAAAGGAAACACAATGCAAGCAAACATCAATAGAGAGCATGAAAATGTTATGTTGTGGTCCACATTTCATATCCCTCTCTCTGGGTGTATATGGCCTTCTTCACTGTCCAATTGGAATTGGTTTGAAGCATTTCATTGTTGAAGAATGACCTGCCATTTTCTTCTCCAGTCTATTAGAAAGAGATATTCATTTGAGGAAAACCAGGAAACATAGGAAAGGAGGATACGATAGAGAGCATTTTGGCAAAGATCAATGGAAGAAAAAATAGAAACAGTTTTGTTATGGAAATATGCTACAGACCATTTGGACAGAAAGAACAAATAGATGAGGAATTCATGAGAATATACATATATATATATATATATATATATATATATATATATATTTTATAAGAGGTAGTTCTATTAGTTCTAATATATAGCACTGCTTGTTATATAAAACCCCTCAACCCCCAACTTTCACATTCCCTGTGTTGCAGGGAAGAAGAAAATAAAACTTGTAGAAAAAGATTAAGGCTGGTGGGGAAAGAGAGCAGCTGGCTACATACTCTGGACAAAAGTCTGGCAATTAAATATAATCCTTCCCCAAAAAAATATAAACAGAAGATTGAAGGAAGAGTTAGGTAAAGTAGGATGAATATAGCTGGAAAGGAAAGACAGCAAAAGGATTTTTCATTGTTTTCTGGGAAAGGAGGAGAAACACGATAGGACTGCGATCTGAGGTGTTTGGAATGATGATAACTAACAACAGATAAAAGAATGTCTCAGAATAATAATTTTTTTTCAGCAAGAGTACATTATCATGGAATATGAAATTTAGAAGAGACTTCAATAGTTATCTAGGTCAATCATACTTAAAAGGAGTCTCTGCTGTAGCATACCTGACAGTTGCATGACAAAATGACAAAAGCATACCCTTTACTTAAAAGGGTCTTCAAGGAAGGGGAATAATCTATTTTAGGGGAACCTGTTAAGGCATTTCATTCTGCTTTGGTGACAGTTATGTTAGGAAATTTGGGATTAGAAAAGACAAAACAAAAATGTTCATTAGGGAATATATCCTCAATATAGAGAGTAAGAAAGCATGTAGAAGTATCTTTAATAAATCCAAGTCATCACACTACATGTACTATATCTTAACATACTGTAAGAACTAAGTCTGAAACAAATATAATGAACCCCAGGAAAAAAGGAGTCAACAGACTGCCTAAAGAAGGGCAAACCAGTTAGATAGCTTGTATTTCCTCCTTTGAAAATATCCTGTATATAGAGAATAGAAAACCAATGGAATTTATTGAATTGGGAATGGGGTGCATATATTCAGGAAACAGAAAGATCTCAGCTACTGGGATAAGCCTTTGATCACTCTGTGACCAAATTTTCTAAGAATATTGGATAATACTTTGAAAGAAATTAGATCCAGACCAATACCTTCCTACTTATACAAAAATCATGTTCAAATGGGTATTTGAACTAGATATAAAAGATTTAAGAAATATAGAAAAAAATTACCTCTTAGATCTATAGATAGAATTGTTCCTGATCAAAAATGGAATAGAATGAGTCACAGAAGATATAATGAATAATTCTAATTACATAAAATTAAGTTTTTCCAAAAGCAAATTTAATAAAGCTAAGATTAAAAAAGAAACAATTGAAAGATTTTTTCACTGTTTGTCTGATAAAAATCTCCTTGATTTTTTTCCCTGATAATTTTTGAAATATGATGTCTAGGCTCTTTGTTTTTATCGTGGCTTTTAGATAGACCAATAAATTTTAAATTATTTCTCTTGAAACTTTTTTTCAGATCAGTTGTTTTTCCAATGAAATAGTTCACATTTGCGGTCATCAAAACCATTTGGTACTGACTGATAAATAGAGTCGTCAATCAGTGGCATAGGATAGGATCTCAGGACAAACTAGGCAATAACTATAGCAATTTAGTGTTTGATAAACCCAAAGACCCCAGCTTTTGGGATAAGTACTCACCATTCAACAAAAACTGCTGGGAAAATTGGAAACTCGTATGGAAGAAATTAGGGCTTGACTCACACCTAACACCACATATCAAGATAAGATCTAAATGGGTTCATGATCTAGATATAAAGAGTGATATTATAAGCAAATTAGAGGAACATAGGATAGTTTACCTCTCAGACCTGTGGAGATGGAATAAATTTATGTCCAAAGAAGATCTGGAACTCTTAACTGAACACCAGATAGATAATTTTGAGTTTATTAAGTTAAAGTTTTTGTACAAATAAAACTAATGCAGACAAGATTAGGAGGGAAGCAACCAATTGGGAAATCATCTTTACATTTAAGGGTTCTGATAATGGCCTCATTTCTAAAATATATAGAGAATTGTCTCATATTTATAAGAATTCAAGCCACTATATAGATAAATGGTCAAAGGATATAAACAGACAATTTTCAGATGAAGAAATTAAAGCCATTTTTAATCATATGAAAAGGTGCTCCAAATCACTATTAATCAGAGAAATGCAAATTAAAACAACTCTGAGGTACCACTACACACCTCTCAGATGGGCTAAAATGACAGGAAAAGATAATGACAAATGTTGGAGGGGATGTGGGTAAACTGGGACACTGATACATTGTTGGTGGAACTATGAACATATCCAACCATTCTGGAGAGCAGTTTGCAACTATGCTCAGAAAGCTATCAAACTGCATACCCTTTGACCCAGCAGTGTTTCTATTGGGCCTATATACCAAAGAGATCTTAAAGGAAGGAAAAGGCCCCACATGTGCAAGAATGTTTGTGGCAGCCCTTTTTGTAGTGGCTAGAACCTGGAAACTGAATGGATGCCCATCATTATGGTATATGAATAATATGCTATATGAGTTTTATAGAGTATTATTGTTCTGTAAGAAACGACCAACAGGACGATTTCAGAGAGGCCTGGAGAGACTTGCATGAGCTGATGCTGAGCGAAACGAGCAGAACCAAGAGAACATTATACACAGCAACAACAAGACTATATGATTATCAGTTCTGATGGACATGGCTCTCTTCAACAATGAAATGTTTCAAACCACTTCCAATTGTTCAGTAAAGAAGGCCATATACACCCAGAGAGAGGGACATGAGATATGGACTACAACATATCATTTTCATGCTCTATATCGATGATTGCTTGCATTGAGTTTCCTTTTTCAGATTTTTTTGTTCATGTAGATATGATTGTTCTTGCACAGCAGGATAAGTATGGAAACATGTATACATATATTCGATTTGTCAAATATTTTAATATAATTAACATGTAGTGGACTTCCTGCCATCTAGGGGAGGGGAGGGGAATAGGGGGGAAAATTTGTAACCAAAAGCTTTGTAATGGTCAATGTTGAAGAACTACCCATACATATGTTATGCAAATAAAAAGCTTTAATTAAAAAAAAAAAAAGAAATAGTTCACATTTTCTTCTATTTTTTTCATTCTTTTGGTGTTGTTTTATAGTTTCTTAATATCTCATGGAATCATTAGCTTCCACTTGCCCAATTCTAATTTTTCAGGAATTATTTTCTTTAGAGAGCTTTTGAACTTCTTTTTCCATTAGGCTAATTCCACTTTTAAAGACTTATTTTCTTCAGTGAGTTTTTGTACATTGAACAAAACAACTCATTTAAAAATTCAATTGACCAAATGCAAAAGGAGCTAAAAAAACTAACTGAAGAAAATAATTCACTAAAAAGTGGAATTGAACAAATGGAAATGAATGATTCAATGAGACATTAAAATCAGTTTAACAAAGCCAAAACAAAGGGAAAAAAATTGCCTCCTTGGAAAAACAAAACAACCTGGAAAAATCGATCAAGGAGAGCCAATCTAAGAATTATTGGACTTCGTGAAAATCATGATGAAAAAAAAGAGCCTAGACATCATCTTTAAGCAAATCATCAAGGAAAACTGCCCTGATGTCATAGAACCAGAGAGTAAAACAGTCATTGAAAGAATTCACCGATCACCTCCTGAAAGAGACCTCCCCTAAAATTAAAACTCCAAGGAACAACATAGCTAAATTTCAGAATTACCAAATCAAAGAGATAATATTGCAAACAGCCAGAAAGAAATAATTTAAATATTGAGGAGCCACAATCAGAATTACCCAGGACCTAGCAACTTCTACCTTATAGGATTGAAGAGCCTGGAATCTGATATTTTGAAAGGCAAAGGAACTTGAATTGTAGCCAAGAATCAGTTATCCAGCAAAATTGAGCATTCAGGGGAAAAGATGGACATTCAGTGATGCAGGTGAATTTCATTTCTTATGAAATGACTAGTGCTGAACAGAAAATTTGATCTTCCAAATATGGAACTCAAAAGAAGCATTAAAAAGGTTAAAAGGAAAGGAAAAAATAACTGTCTCTTTTGAAAGTTAAAAAGCTTGCATCACAGTAGGGAAAGAGGATATGTTAACTCTTGAAAACTATCTTTGTAATGAGTATACTTAGAGGGTGCAGGCATAATTTGATTTTATTGTGATAATATAAAAAAGAATCTAGAGTTGGAAAGGGGATTGTACTAGAAGAAGAGAAAAATGAAGGTAAAATTGAGTAAATTACATCTCATGAGGGGAAAAAAGGGAGGGGGAGGAACATTATGTGAATCTTATTCTCAACAGATTGGGTTTAAAGAGAGAATATCATCTGTATTCAGCTTCTCAGAGAAAACTGTCTCACCCTATAGGGAAATAGGAAGGGAAAGGAGAAAGAAAAAGGGAAGGCTAATAGAAGAGAGAACAGAAGTAGCAGGATAGAGATATTAAAAAGGGGAGGGGCTGTATCAGAGGAGGGCTGTTTGAGGGAGGTGGTGGTCAGAAGGAAAATACTGGGGAGCAGGGAAAGGGGGGAATTAAAGAGAAAAGTATAACTTGGGGAAAATAAGATGGTGGGAAATACAGAATTAGTAATTTTAACTGAATGTGAATGAGATGAACTCTCCCATAAAACGGAAGCAGATGGCAAACTGGATTAAAAGCCAGAACTCTACAATATGTTGTTTACAAGAAGCACATTTAAAGCAGAGTGATACATACAAAGTGAGGGTAAAGGGCTGTAGCAGAATCTATTATGCTTTAAGTGAAGGTAAAAAAGCAGAGGTAGTGATCAAGTAGAGGCAAAAATAGATCTAATTTAAAAAGATAAAAAAAGGAACCTACATCATGCTATGTTTAAAGTAACAAATTTCCCCCCTATTGTTTTAGCTGTATCCCACAAAGTTTCCTTTTATTATGATTATTATTTTAATGAAATTATTATTCTATATAAATTTTTCTTTGACCTGCTTATTTTTTAGGATTAGACTATTTAAGAAAGGAAAACAAGTAGTAGGGAAAAGGTGTGAGAAAGAGGGAGGGACTCTAAAGGGGAAGGGCTGTTTGAGGGAGGTGATCAGAAGCAAAATACTAGGGAGGAAGGAAAGGGGAAAAGAAAGAGAAACCATAATTTATGTTAAATAAGATGGCATGGTATACAGAATTAGTTATTTTAACTGTGAATGTGAATGGGATGAACTCTCCCATAAAACGGAAGCAGATAGCAGTCTGGATACAAAACCAGAATCCTATAATATGTTGTTTACAAGAAACACATTTAAAGCAGAGTGATACATACAAAGTGAAGATAAAAGGCTGGATTTGAATTTATTATGTTTGGGGTGAATTAAAAAAGGCAGGGTAGCGATCCTAATCAAGTAAAGTGAAAATAAATCTATTTAAAAGAGTTAAGGGAGGAAAGTATATCTTGCTAAAGGATACCATAGATAATGAAACTATCAATACTAAACATATATGCACCAAGTGATATAGCATCCAAATTCGTAGAGGAGAAGTCAAGAGAGCTTCAAGAAGAAATAAACAGTAAAGCTATACTAGTAGGGGATCTCAATCTTGCTTTCTCAGAACTAGATAAATCTAACCACAAAATGAATAAGAAAGAAGCTAAGGAGGTAAATAGAATATTAAAAAAGTAAGGTATGATAGATCTCTGGAGAAAATTGAATGGAGACAGAAAAAAGTACACTTTCTTCTTGTCAGTTCATAGAACCTATATAAAAATTGACCATATGTTAGGACATAAAGACCTCAAAATCAAATGCAGAAAAGCAGAAATAGTAAATGCATTTCTTTCAGATCGTGATGCAGTAAAAATTACATTCAGTAGAAGGCCAGGGAAAAATAGACCAAAAAAGTAATTAGAAACAATAATCTCATCCAAGAGAATGGCAATAAAGAGACAACATACCAAAATTTATGGAATGCAGCCAAAACAGTAATAAGGGGAAATATTATATCTTTAGATGCTTACTTGCATAATATAGAGAAAGGGAAGATCAATGAATTGGGCTTCTAACTAAAAAAGCTAGAAAAAGAACAAATTAAAAACCCCTAATCAAATATCAAACTTGAAATTCTAAAAATAAAAGGTGAGATTAATAAAATTGAAAGTAAAAAAAAAACCTATTGAATTATAAATAAAACAGCTGGTTTTATGAAAAAAAAACCAACAAAATAGATAAACCTTTATTTAACTTGATTAGAAAAAAGAAAAGAAAAAAATCAAAGTGTTAGTCTCAAACATGAAAGGGACCTTTCCACTAATAAAGAGGAAATTAGAGCAATAATTGGGAGCTATTTTGCCCAAATGTATGCCAATAAATATGATAATCTAAGTGAGATGGATGAATACTTACAGAAATATAGATTATCCAAACTAACAGTGAATTAATGAAAAAATATACCAATGAAGGTGGCCTAGTTAAAACCAGACTTAAAACTCTAAAGCAGTGGCCATCAAAATTAATTGGTTCTGGCTAAGAAATAGAGTAGTCAATCAGTGGAACAGGTTAGGATCACAGGAAAAAATAGCCAATAATTTTAGCAATCTAATGTTTGAAAAACCCAAAGACCTCAGTTTTTTGGGATAAGAACTGTATCTATTTGATAAAAACTGCTGAGAAAATTGGAAACTAGTATGGCAGAAACTAGACATTGACCCACACCTAACACTGTTATACCAAGATAAGGTTGAAATGAATTCGTTATATAATATAAACAGTGATATTATAAGCAAATTAGAACATAGGATAGTTTACCTCTCATATCTGTGAAGAAGGAGAGAATTTGTGGCCAAAGAAGAACTAGAACTCATAATTGAACACAAAATAGATAATTTTGATTATATTAAGCTAAAAAGTTTTTGTACAAACAAAACCAATGTAGAAAAGATTAGAGGGGAAGCAAAAAAAAACTGGGAAACAATTTTTATATTCAAGGGTTCTTGTAAAGGTCTCATTTCTAAAATATAGTGAATTGATTCAAATTTATAAGAATTCAAGCTATTCTCCAATTGATAAATAGTCAAAGGGGACTTCTGGGGGTGGAGCCAAGATGGCAGAGATCAGACAGGAGTCTCTGTAACCTCCTATAACCTTCCCTCAAACCAACAACTTATGAAGCCTCTAAACTGATTTTGAAGCAAAAAAATCCACAATATCTGGAGGACAACATGTTTCTAGAAGAAGATACTCTGGAAGAACTTCAAAACAGGTTTGTTTTAATTGGGCAGGGGGGTGGTCTGCTGAACCCAGACTGCAGCACAGGGAGACCGGGGCAGGGAGCTGGAACAGGAGTCGAAACAGAAGTGGGAGCGTTGTGCTTTTCACACACCTTGGAGTCTTCTGCGGGCCTCTTGGGCCAATCTGTCCTGATTGTGGACAGGTGGTTTGTAGGGTCTGCCTTTTGTGGGGGGTAGATTGTGAACCACTGAACCCCTGATGAGCATCGGACCTAGCTGCCATTACACAGCACCCTAGGGTGATCAATCAATCAGCAGGACTGATCAGGACCTGAAATAATTCAATCAGCAGAACTGCCCAGTACCTGAAATAACTCAATCAGCAGAACTGCCCCAGGGCAAATTAAAGCAGCTGTCTCACCTTTGCCTTAAACAGACCTCATACCTTTAAAAAAAATGAATAAAAAACCAAAAAGAGCTCTCACCATAGACAACTTTTATGGAGAGAGGGAAGAACAGACCTCAAATCCTGAGGCCCCTAAAGGTAAAGCAACTCCAGAAAAAGTCCCAAAGAGAGACATAAACTGGACTCCAGGTCACAAGGCTTTCTTTGAAGATTACATAAAGGATCTTAAAAGAGAGTTGGAAGAAACATGGGGAAACGAAATGAGATCACTGCAAAATAAAATGGAAAAAATGGAAAAAGACTACAATGAACAAATTGGCCAATTACAAAAGGAGCTAAAAACAGTAACTGAAGAAAATAAGACATTAAAAATTAGAATCGATAAATAGTCAAAGGAAATGAACAGACAATTTTCAAGTGAAGAAATTGAAATCATTTTTAGTCTGTCATTTGAAAAGGTGCTCTAAATCACTATTGATCAGAGAAATGCAGATTTGGAAAATTCTGAGATACCACTACATACCTCTCAGATTGGCTAAGATTGCAGGAAAAGATAATGACAAATGTTGGAGAGGGTGTCGGAAAACTGGGACACTAATACATTGTTGGTGGAGTTGTGAATGGATCCAACCACTCTGGAGAGCAATTTGGAGCTATGCTCAAAGGCTATCAAAATGTGCATATCTTTGACCCAGCAGTGTTTCTGTTGGGCCTATATCCCAAAGAGATCTTAAAGGAGAGAAAGGGACCCACATGTGCAAAAATGTTTGTGGCATCCCTTTTTGTAATGACTAGAAACTGGCAACTGAATGGATGCCCATCATTATGGTATATGAATAATACGCTATATGAATGTTATGGAATATTATTGTTCTATAAGAAACGGCCAGCAGGATGATTTCAGAGAGGCCTGGAGAGGCTTACAAGAACTGATGCTGAGTGAAATGAGCAGAACGAGGAGATCATTATGTGATGATGATATATATTATATTATGATGATCAGTTATATTATGTGATGATCAATTCTGATGGACGTGACTCTTTTCAACAATGAGATGATTGAGGCTAATTCCAATGATCTTGTATGAAGAAAGGCATCCACATCCAAAGAGAGGATTGTGAGAACTGAGGTTGGATAACAACTTAGTATTTTCACCTTTTTTGTTGTTGCTTGCTTGCATTTTGTTTTATTTTTTTCCTTTTTAATCTGACTTTTCTTGTCCAGCAATACAATTGTATAAATATGTGTAGAAGACATGTGTTTAACATATATTGGATTACTTGCCATCAAGGGAAGGAAAAAATTTGGAACACAGTGTTTTTCCAAGTATGAATTTTGAAAATTAACCATTCATATATTTTGAAAATAAAAAGCTTTAAAAAAATGAAAAAAAAATGCATCTTATTGTTTTCAGCCTATTTCATGACATTTAAAGTTGGACTCTGCTCTTGAGATAGACAGGCATTGTCACAAGCAGCTTGTGCTTAGTGCATGAGGTCAGGGATGCAGGGCCTCCCAACTGGCCTGCTGTGCTAAGGGTTGGGGTCTTGCAGCTGACTTCCTGGGGAAGGCCTGCTACTAGAGTAGCTGGGCACTTCTTACACTGGACTGCCCTCCTTTGTTAAATGAGTGAGAGAGATTTTTTCTTCCAATCTTCTACATTGTTTTGGACTTGAAACTTCTTTCACCCCTTCCTTTTGTTGCTTCTTAGTTGTTTGGAAGTGAATTGTGAAAAATTCAAGCACGTTTCTGCCTTACTCTACCATCTTTACTCTTGTCTCCATTGTCTATAATGGTTTAAAATATGTGACTTTTCCATTTTGTCTATTGTTTTCCTCAAAATTAAGTAAACTTCCCCTTTTAAAACCATGTTTTTTTTTTCCCTTGGGTTTTTTTTTTTTTTTAGCCAATATGTATAAGACTGTTGCAAGGTATTAATAAGATGTTTTACACTTTTAGAATTTTATAGTGTGATATTGTTGGAGATGTATTTTTCTTTGTTTTGTATTTCAAAATTGATCAGCTTACTGTTTTTCTTTTTATCTTAGGTAAAACCTACTGATAGCTGCCTTTTCTTTATTAAATGCTTTGATGATAGTATGCATGGTTTCAGAGTTCCTAAGAATAGCCTTCAGCAATCAAGAGAGGTAAAATATTCAAGTTCTTTTTTCTTATAATTTTAAATATGTGTGAAAATATTCAGAATTTTTAAATAGTTAAAAATTTTATTTTAATGTTTCAATGTTTCAACTACTTTATATATTTGAATTATGCTACTTGATCAATTTAGTAATAGTTTGAGAAGTCTTGTTTATGACCTTTGCATAATTAACAGTATTTTTCCTGTCAGTTATGAACATTTCTATTTAATAAATTTTAGGATTTTCAATGATTTCCATATTTTATTTTCAAAATACTAAAAGTTTTTTTTCTTCTGGTGTCTTACCTGTCAAATCTCTAGTCCTAACTAAACTGAGGTTTAGACCTCAACAAAGTAGGTAACCAACTTATTTTATAGTCTTCAATTTACTGAATATTTAAGCTGGAACAAGACTTGAAATATATTTATTGCTAAAGTATGATCATTGCTGCTTAACTCTATTAAATATCGTAAAAATGTAGAAAAACGGTAATGTCGAGTAGAATTTAGGGGAGTTAGGACATCCCAGAGCGTGAGAAGGCTTTTGATTTTTACGGTTGACCTGAATGATGGAGTTAAAGATCTAGATATTTGAAAGTAATGAAAATTATGCAAAGTATAACAAATATGAACTATGTGAGAATTTACATTTGTAGCAGGCATGTACCTCTAAAGTGTACTTCTACTTTTTTTGAATCAGTGGTACGATATTATGGGAGCACTGGATCCACACTGGAACATAGCTTTTCATTTTTCTCCCATTAATTTTATTTTCCCAATACATACATAGAAAGGTAGTTTTCAACATTCATTTTTGTAAGACTTTGTGTTCTAAATTTTTCTCCCTTCCTCCTTTACTTCTTCCTACTCAAAGACAGTAAACAATCTGGTATATGTCATATGTGTACAGTTCTTTTAAACGTATTCCCATATTTGTCAAGTTGTGCAAGAAAAATCAGACCAAAAGTGAAAAAAAAAAACAACCATGAGAAAGAAAAAGCAAACAAATAAAAAAATGAAAATATTATGCTTTGATCCACATTCAGTCTCCATAGTTCTCTCTATGGATGCAGTTGGCATTTTCCCCCTCCCAAATCCATTGGTATGGCCTTGAATCACCATATTGTTGAGAAGAACCAAGTTCATCACAGTTGACTGTCACAAAATCTCATTGTTACTGTGTACAATGTTTTCCTGGCTTTGTTCTCTTTACTCAGCATCAGTTAATGTAGATCTTTTCCAGCCTTTTCTGAAGTCAATCTGTTCATTTCTTATAGAACATTAATATTCCATTACCTTCATATACCATAACTTATTCAGCCATTCCCCAACTGATGGGCATTTATTCAATTTCCAGTTCCTTGCCATTACACAAAAAGCCATTAGAGACATTTTTACACATATGAGTCCTTTTCCTTTTTTTATTATCTTTTCGGAATACAGACTCAGTAGTGAGACTGCTGGATCAAGGGTATGGTACAGTTTTATGACCCTTTATGTACAGTAGAATGCAGTCTTAACTTATTGCTAAAATTTTACATTCTTTAAAGAATTGTTTTTGTGTCAAAATTGTATCTGTAATTTTGTAAAATTAGTTAAAAGGAAAAGTATGTTCATCCTTCATAGAAATTCATACCTATTTTACTGCAATATTTGTATCCTGAAAAATAAGATAGCTTTGTTTTTGAAAATCAGAAATTAGCCTAAACTAATCTATCTATTTAGTGCTATACCAATCAAACTCCCAAGAGATTATTTAACTGAACTAGAAAAAATAACGACAAAATTCATCTGGAAAAACAAAAGGTCAAGAATTTCAAGGGAATTAATGAAAAAAAATGCAAATGAGGGTGGCCTAGCTGCACCAGATCTAAAACTATATTATAAAGCAGTGGTCACCAAAACCATTTGGTACTGGATAAGAAATAGAGTAGTGGATCAGTGGAATAGGTTAGGTTCACAGGACAAAATACTCAATGACAATTGTAATCTAGTGTTTGATAAACCCAAGGAGCCCAGTTTTTGGGATAAAAACTCACTATTTGACAAAAACTGCTGGGATAATTGGAAACTAGTATGGAAGAAATTAGGCATTGACCCACACCTAACACCATATACCAAGATAAGGTCAAAATGGATTCATGATCTAGGCATAAAGAATGATATTATAAACAAATTAGAACAATGTAGGATGGTTTACCTCTCAGACCTGTGGAGGGGGAAGGAATTTGTGACCAAAGAAGAACTAGAGGTCATCATTAATCACAAAATAGATAAGTTTGACTATATCAAGTTGAAAAGTTTTTGTACAAACAAAATGAATGCAGACAAGATTAGAAGGGTAGCAGTAAACTGGGAAAATATTTTTACATCCAAAGGTTCTGATAAAGGCCTCATTTCTAAAATATATAGAGAATTGACTCAAATATATAAGAATTCAAGCCATTCTCCAATTGACAAATGGTCAAAAGATATGAACAGACAATTTTCAGACGAAGAAATTGAAACTATTTCCGGTCACATGAAAAGGTGCTCCAAGTCACTATTGATCAGAGAAATGCAAATTAAGACAACTCTGAGATACCACTACACACCTGTCAGATTGGCTAAAATGACAGGAAATGATAATGATAGCTGTTGGAGGGGATGTGGGAAAACTGGGACACTGATACATTGTTGGTGGAACTGTGAACGGATCCAACCATTCTGGAGAGCAATTTGGAGCTATGCTCAAAGAGTTATCAAACAGTGCATACCCTTTGACCCAGCAGTGTTTCTACTGGGCCTATATCCCAAAGAGATTTTTAAGGAGGGAAAGGGACCCACATGTGCAAAAATGTTTGTGGCAGCCCTTTTTGTAGTGGCAAGAAACTGGAAATTGAAAAGATGCCCATCAATTGGAGAATGGCTGAATAAATTATGGTATATGAATGTTATGGAATACTATTGTTCTGTAAGAAATGACCAACAGGAGGATTTCAGAGAGGATTGGAGAGACTTGCATGAACTGATG
>JAJPUD010005377.1:66287-77014 GCA_023553655.1 Myrmecobius fasciatus
TTGTTTATCAGGAATAACTTAAATTTTTATGACTAAAACCACACTTAAGCTTCAAAGTAGAATATTAACTATTTCAACTCAGTAGCCAGTTTTCCAATAAGTAAAATTTTTTCTACTAACTATCCTGTAAATACAGCAAGCATTAAAACATAAAAAAACCAACCCAGTATTTCAAGAATTTCACTAGGATTTATACAACTTATAATGGAAACTGGATATATCTCAATAGCTTACTACCTTTCTAGGTAGACTAGTCTCTTTTTTAATTATGTCTTAAAACTATCAACTTACTAGATTTAATTAAAATCTTTAATGCTACATGGATATTCTATTTTATACTGTTATCAGGTTCAAGGGATAGCTTTTAGTTTTTAAGTTACTTAAAATCAGAATTGTTTTTATCAGATTATTACTACCGTCAGGGATTGTAGATGTATAGCCAACAAAACTTTGAATGCCAGTAGGTGAAAGCTTTAATGAATTCAGTCCCTTGGCCCCTTTCCTCTAGAGACCAGTCTAAAACTGGCCCAGTCTGAGGCTGATCTAGGAAGTCTGCTGAGGAGAACTGGAAAGTCCAATCTAGTCTCAAGCCATGCTTTATGCTGAGAGTATCTGAGAGGCCAGGTGAGTTCTAGGGCACATATGATGGTATGGGTCTTCCCTGTGGTTTCTCAGGGTATCCTCAGACCCTCCGGATCACTCTAAAATGAGCTTTTATATTTCCAAAAGTATCATTGAAGTGACTTTTGGCTTCCATTGATCCTTTGGACTGAAGAGTAACCAAGAACCTGGTTTGTTTCTCCATTTACCCCAAAGGCTGGACTATTGTTATCAAGAGTGTAAGATACTGTATTAAGTCCTAAAGCATATAAGAAATCTATATAAAAATATGTATCCCTTTATCATTTGGAGAAAGAATTAACTTCACCTAAAAGAAAGAAAATATCCTAATGATGAAGGTAATTTTGCTGTTAGTGATTGTCTTGGCCTCAGTGAATCCCCTTCCAAAAGGGACCACCTCTATCGGATTAAACTCCTTCCCTCTTTCTAACTCAACTAAAAAAAATTGGTCCTATATGAGACTAGCACTC
The DNA here is from genome assembly GCA_023553655.1 of Myrmecobius fasciatus. NCBI lineage: Eukaryota > Metazoa > Chordata > Mammalia > Dasyuromorphia > Myrmecobiidae > Myrmecobius > Myrmecobius fasciatus. Next base: position 67,379 of record JAJPUD010005377.1, read on the forward strand.
TGGTTTATATCTCTAGGGAGGTCTTAGGGGCAAAAGGAAAGCAGAATTTATGACTTTTGCATAATATCAAATTGAGCACTTTAATTTTAGAAATTAAAAAGGGAGAAAAAGACAGAAAAGTTCAAGCACTGTGTGGATACTCATTGTCTTTTCATAATGCTGAGGAGCGGAGGTTTTTAGTTGGGATTTCTAGTGGTACTCCTGATGAGACTGCTGACTCAAAATTAGATGATTAGCACTATTGGAACATTATGTAAGACTTAAATGATAGTATTAAAGCAATGACTAAGAAGAATAAATGACACTACAAATTAAAGCAGAGGCTTAGTGACCCCAAACACCTCATTTTTCATGCGCTTAAACAAATTTTAAGATTTCCTGGTATATGATTGCCATTTGGTAAAAATCCTAGCAAGTTGGAGAATATGCTTTGTGTGTATACTGTCATAATACCTTCTTTCTTTTTTTTTTCTAAGCTGATTAATATAGTAGAAATGCTACCAGAGAGATATACATATTATATTCAATTGAAATTTACATGCAGCTAGGATCTTTTCTAGCTGTTCTGTTTAGGTACCTTTTAAAACTACTTAATTATTTAACAAGGAACCTTTTTCAGTACACAGCAGATGGATGAATGAAGCAAAGATATCTATCATTCTCACTATGTAAAGATGATTAGACTGTATCACTTGTTGTCTTTAAGGATATACCTTTCAAGACTAGATTTCAGGCATTTCCACATTTCTTACACATACATAGGCTGTAAGTGAAGACAAGGTATACTTTTAAGTGTACCTTTTGCTTTCATCATGGAGAGGAAATGAGAGAAGAATGACATTGGATCACACATGGACACAAGGGCTAAATATGTACATACTGATAGTGGCTATTTTCTATTAATGAATTAAAAGTGATGCATTTGGTTTCAGCACACATTTTCACTGCCCCCAGACTGACCTTTCCCATTTTTTTTTTTGGTTCCTTATTTTCATGTCTCAGAAAGTAACAAGTGTTTTATTTTTCTGCTTTTGCTTTTAATTAAAAAATATCCCTCCTTCTCAACTCATGTAAATAATCTTTTTATATGCTAGTGCTTATCTGGAAATATAAAGAACACTACAGTTGTTGGGGTTTGTTTTTTTTTTTTTAAGAAAAGAATTGTATTGTAACTAATGCTGTAGCATGAATAATTCTGCATCAGTTGAGCTAAACTTACTTCATTAGTACTTAAAAATGTATGAGATGAAGTAGGAGAGAAAGGTGTTTACCTATGTCACCTTGAAACTTTGGGCAAGAGTGGAGCCAGTTTGGGGGCAGCAGGATGTTCATTGATAGAAAAGGTGAGACAGTGTTAGGGGTAGGTACGCTGTGGGTAGGATGTATAATGATTAAGTTCTAATAAGAATGCAGGCCATTTAGTAGTTAATAAATAGTAATGTGGTTAGCACCATGCCAATTTTTTTTTTCCAGCATAGAGATAATGTATAGGCATATAATTTTGCTTATTTATTCTTCCTTTCTCATTATGCGGATCCTTTGAGTAAAGATGACATTAAAGAGACCAAAAAATAAAGATTTACAATTCATTTGGATTTTCATTTGGAACCTTTAAATTTGCAAAAGGAAAGACACAATCATCATTATATAATCCAAGGAAGTAGAATTCTGATTTTGTATTGCTTTTAAGCATCTTGATTTGCAGAGTTCCCAAGTAAAATTAAGATTTATTTCTAAAATTGACATTTTTTTCCTTTTTCTTAATCTTTGTCTTGCTTGGATAATATCCTTATTGGACCAGTTAGGTGGGAGTTGTACGTACATAGGATGGAGAAGTAAAATCAACTTATGATTTCCAAATGTTAGTACCATATGTAGGGTTTTTTTTTCTTTTTTTAAACAGCTCTTTAAATATATTTTTAAAAGTGTCATTTCTTATTAAAGGTAATAATTTATACCAAAACTGTTTATAAAACAAATTAAGAATTTCATTTACCAACCATATTAAATGTGTTGAATTACTTTTAATAGAGTTTAAGAAGATAAACATATACAGATATAAACAAAAAATAAGTATATATATATATATATATATACTGCAAACTTCTCTATACAGAAATTATATCTACATTGAGATAAATAGCTATAAGTATAAACATAGATTCATGTTCAGGTGGTTATATCTCCATAGTCCTCTCTTTATGTAGCTTAAGGTAGATAGGATTTCTATATATAGAAATTTATATTGTATATATTGTGCATCTTTCTATATCAAGGTATAGGAGATATAATTATATACATAAATATAACTACATAAAACAATATATCTATGTCTATATAGCTGTCTATCTCAAGTTAGATATAATTTCTGTTTATAGAAGTTTATATTTTGTATATTTTATTAACTTTAATAATTAAGAGCCATGGAAGACCTTAGCATATGTGTTCTCTCAAAAGTCATAATGCTGCTTTTAAGCTATTAAATTCATAGAAAAATTCCTTCCATCACTACCACAGTATTTTTCACATTAGGGAAATAAGTGTATTAGGTATTGTTTTTATAATTAACTTTGTTTAAAAACATAACCTCATCTACTAGTCCACAGTTGAATTAAGTAATTTGGGATCAGTTAATAATTAAGGTCGGATGAATAAACAAGACTTTTCTGTAAGCATGTTTTCATTTAATTGTCCTTGATTTTATTTCCAGAAAGCACAAGAATGCCAACAGAGACTAGATAGAGAGATTTCCAACTTTTTCAAAATGATTAAGGAGTGCGACATGGCTAAAGGTAAAAAAAATGGGGTTAGTGTATATTACATTTAAAAAATATGTTTTAATTGACATATTTTTTAGCACATTACTGTAGTACCCTGCAGAATCCTTACTCCTCACTGAGAATCATCCTATATAAAATAGTATTTCTTTAAAAGACAATTTTTTTAAAAAGAAAGCAAAAAACATCAACATAGTCGATTGATACAATGAAAAAGTTTGAAAATATGTGTAGTATGCAGCACTTGTAGATCTTCACATCTGCAGAGTGGTGGGTGGAAATATCTTCTCATATCTCTCCTTTCAAGAAATTCTTATTTATAATTTTGCAACTTTCACTTTTGATTATTTTCTGGTTCTTTTCATTTACATTGTTGTAGTTGTTTTGTGTGTGTGTATATGTTATGTATTTAGGTGTGTGTGTTTACTTCACTATCAGCTCATATAAGTTTTTCTATGCTTGTCTGTATTTATCATATTGTTTTTTTTTAATTAATTAAAGCTTTTTTATTTACAGAACACGAGTGATTTTTCTACATTGACCTTTGCAAAAAAACATTTTTTGTTCCAAATTTTTCCCCTCCTTCCCGCCAACTCCACCCCTAGATGACAGGTAGTCTAATACATGTTAAATATGTTAAATTATATGACAAATCCAATATATGTATACATATCTATACAGTTATCTTGCTGCACAAGAAAAATCAGATCTAGAAAGAGAAATAAAAAAACAGCCTAACAGCCCTTTTTGTAGTGGCTAGAAACTGGAAACTGAAGGGATGCCCATCAATTGGAGAGTGGCTGAATAAATTATGGTATATGAATATTATGGAATATTATTGCTCTGTAAGAAACGACCAGCAGGACGATTTCAGAGAGGCCTGGAGGGACTTGCATGAACTGATGCTGAGTGAAACGAGCAGAATCAGGAGATCATCATACACGGCAACAACAGTATTACATGATGATCAATTCTGATGGACATGGCTCTCTGCCACAAAGAATTGTCTCAAACCAGTTCCAATTATTCAATGAAGAAAACCATATACACCCAGAGAGAGGGATATGAAATATGGACCACAACGTAACATTTTCATGATCTTTATTGACATATGCTTGCATTGTGTTGCCTTTCTCTGATTCTTTTTTTTTTTTCTTGTAGATAGGATTTTTCTTGCATAACTTCTCAAGCATTTCAACATTATTAACATGTAGTGGACTTCCTGCCATCTAGGGGAGGGGAGGGGACTGGGGGTAAAATTTGTAATGGAAAGCTTTGTAAAGATCAAAGTTGGGAAACTACCCATATACATGTTATACAAATAAAAAGCTTAAAAAAAAAGAAAAATTAAAAATTAAAAAATTAAAAAAAAAAACAGCCTAAGAAGGAAAACAAAATACAAGCAAATATTCACAGAAAGTGAAAGTGTTAAAATGTTGTGTTATGGTCCACACTCAGTTCTCACAGGCCTCTCTCTGGATATATATGACTTATCTTTATCACTGAACAATAGGAACTGGTTTTAATCACCTCATTGTTGAAGAGAACCGTGTCCATCAGAATTGATCATAGTATAGTCTTATTGCTGTGTATAATGATCTCCTGGTTGGTTACTTCTTGCAACACAGAAATATTCATAATTTTAAGTCCCTTTTTTTTTTAAACTATTCCCCACTTGATGGATATCTTCTTTGTTTCCAGTTCTTTGCAGTCACAAAAAGTTCTGTTGTCAATATTTTGATTTATACACAGGAACTTTTTTTGTATCAATAGTCTCCTTGAAATTTAAGTCTACTAATGAAGTATCTGAGTTAAAAGGTATGAATATTTTAGTCACTTTTCTTGCATAGTTTCAAATTAACTTTTCAGAATAATAGTACTGATTCATAGCTCCATCCATAATGCTAAGTGTGACTTTTTCCCCCATGTCTCTTCCAGCATTTACCATTCCCATTTTTTGTTATCTTTGCCAGTTTGGGGATGTGAGGTGAATCCTCAGGGCTGCTTTGAATTGTGTTTCTTTCAGTGATGAGAGCATCTTTCATGTAATTATTAATAATTTTCAATTCTTCTTTTGAAAACTTTATTTATATCCTTTGACCACTTATTTATTGAGAAATGACTTTTTATCTGTATAAATGTTTGCTAATTGCTTTTGTCTTTGATACCAAATCCTTATCAGATAAATTTGATGAAAATATTTTTCTCCATTAAATACTTCCATTCTTATCTTAGGTGCATTCATTTTGTTAATGCAAAATCTTTGCAGTTTCATGTATAGTCAGAACTATATATTTTAAGTACTTTACATTTCATTATAAACTGTTTCAGTAATTGCTAAACAATTAGGTAGTTTTAAAGTTAATGGTTATTTTTATTTGATAATTTTGAATAGATTTTTGTTTTAGATTTGGAGCTGTTTTTGAAACAAAAATTCTTTTTAATTACTGCTCATTAAGGAAAGTTGTTTCTAGTTTAATCCTGCAAATTTTATTATTTGTCACTGAAACAAAATAGAATTATTAAAATGATGTATTTTAGAGTTTTAAATCACTCTGATTTTCTAATAGGACTGCTGTAAATGTATGACCCATTGAGAATAAGTGTATATATTTACACAAATGTTTGTCTTTTTCTGTCTAGAGTCATTTCACTATCTCTCTACCCTTACTCTTTTCCTCCTTGGGTAGATAATAAGGAATTGTTAATACTTATTAAAATCTCATTACAAAGTATTATATTGTAATCAGTTCTATCTATTTGTCTGTCAGTGATCAAGCAGCAGTTTTAATGAGTTTTAATCCAGGACCATTTTCTTTTAGTTTCAACTCCCTCTGCTGCCTAGCTGTTTTTCCTGCTTTGCCAAACTTTCAAAAACATAGAGACTGGATCTGATCTCATTGGCATAGGGTACTTTTGAATGAGGAAATATCTTCTAATGTATTTTGGCACTTCCTTGTCCTTCAGAGTCTGAAAGAGCTGCCCAGGGTCTTGAGAGCTTAGATGGCCTATCTATGGATACAGGGATGGAGTGTGTCAGAGGTAGAATTTGAACCCAGATCTTCTGGATTTGGAAACTGGTTCGCCATCTGTTGTACTGTGCTGCTTTTCTTAAAAAATATAAACCAGTTTTAATGCTAAACTCAATCCATCTACATATAGTTCGAATAGGTCAGCTGAGTGAGGTAGTGAATAGAGTGCCAGGTCTGGAGTCAAGACAGACTCTTCTTCATTCAATTTAAACCTGGTCTCAGAACTTACTAGCTGTGTGACCCTGGACAAGTCATTTAGCTCTTTTTGCCTTGTTTTTTACATCTGTTTAAAAAAAAAAAAAGGCAATGACAAACCACTCCTGTATCTTTGCCAAGAAATCCCCAAATGAGGTCACAAAGAGTCAGACATGATTGAAACAATTGAACAACAGCATACATAGAACAGTTTATTTAATTTGGTGGTTATCTGATAGAAAAAATAATATTTAACACTTTTTACTGAAGTTTTAAAACACCAAATTAACACAGTAGCATTGAATAATAGGAAACTTATTATTATTTAATAGATTGGTCATGGACAGAAAGATTGGAGTAACTTCCAATACTGTGAATCTTGTGTACCTATTAGTTGTGCTCCTTATTGATTACTAGCCAGCTAGATGTAATTAGCTTTCAGATAGAATTATTTACTGGGGTTATATATTTTTTAAAAAGCTGGTATAAAAATGTCCTTCCTAATGTCTGAAACCACAGAATTGCATACACTCAGGGGAGCTTCCTGAAAATAACCAGTAACTTAGAACTGTGAGTTATAACTTTTCTACATGTTATCCCTAACCTCCAGCCCACTTTCCCCTGGACTTTCTATGTATTTATGGAAAAGAGTTAGAATTCTGGGGATTACAGGTTGTACTGACTTTTTTTTTTTTTTTTTTTTTTTTTTACTTTAGGAGATACTTTTGTCAGTATTTCCTAAAAGCTTTTGAACTTTGGTTTGCTAATTCGTTTTAATTTAGTTTAGTTTTTTTTTTTTTGTTGTTGTTGTAATAGTTTTGTTTTTAGGTGCAGGGCACACCTATTGGGTGCTAGTGAGTGATAGTGCTAGAAAATCACCACCAACAGCCCCTCAGTGTTGTATTTATAATTCTATGGAGAGAGGCAGTCATTCTCTGGATATTGAGCCAGTGTGTGCAGGAAGTTGAGAAAGAAAGCCCAGAGAGAAATTCTACATTTTTATTGCTCTGCAGTAGAGTAAGAATGCTTTTTACCTTATTTGGAGGATTAATATAAAAATAACATTGAATCATTTGTGTAATTTAATATTTAATAATTTAATAATAAAATATGAATAATTTTTGTTTGGACTAGGAATATAAAATATATTGTTTTCTTAGTAAAAGGGGTATGAACTTAAATATTTTGTTTAAAAGTTTTAAAGTAATAGAGAGAGCCATCTGCATCTAGAGAGAGGACTATGGGGACTATGGATCATAGCATAGTATTTTCATCTTTGTTGTTATTGTTTGTTTTCTTGGGTTTTTTCTCATTTTTTCCTTTTTGATCTGATTTTTCTTGTGCATCATGTTAAATTATGTGGAAATGTTTAGAAGAATTGTACATAATTAATCTATATTGCATTATTTGCTATCTAGGAGATGGGGGAGAGGAAAAGGGAGAGAGAAAATGTTGAAAACTATCTTTGCATGTATTTTGAAAAGTAAAAAGCTATTATATTAAAAAAAAAAAACCCAGGGACAGCTAGGTGGCACAGTAGATAGAGCACCAGCCCTGAAGTCAGGAGGACCTGAGTTCAAATCTGGTCTCAGACACTTAACATTCCCTAGCTGTGTGACCCTGGGTAAGTCACTTAACCTCAATTGCCTCAGCAAAAAGCAAAAAAAAAAAAATCATTTTAAGATACAAAGTTTTCTTTTGAATTTTCAGTTTTTAAAATTTGTGTTTTTATAAGGTTATATTATTCATATGAAATTATGTAAGCATAACTACTTTTTAAACTTATGTTTAATAAGCTAAAAGGTGATTTGAACTTTCAGTATTTACTTTTGACAGAATGACTAATGGAGAATATGGAAATTATTATTTTTGTCATATGTACTTTATTAAAACTCATTAAAAGCAAAACAAAATGCACAGTCCTCTCTGATAATGATATATACTTACATGAAAATGTTATCTGGTCACTTAGAGCCTAATTCCAAACACTGATTCTACTGAAAAGTCTGATTCAGATAAAAATAAAATCTAAATTATGGGTTTGGGTTTTTTTTTTTCATAAAAGAAAATGGGGAGTGTTTTGTGGCACAGATTTTGTAAGAGGAATTAATTAATTTGACTTTACTGTTAAAAAAATTGCACAGAATAACCTTGTACCATGTGTTCCTTAAAAAAACCCAGATACATCCACCTCCTGTTCCACACTGCAAATATAGTTTACCAATGACTTTTTAAGAAGCCTATGGAAAAAATCCAACTCTTAGAGCAGTAATTGTTGGCTTTGAGTTCAATGAAACAGCAGTAACATTAGGATCATAGTTTTTATTTTTCATTCTTCTTGCCTTGACAGTTAGTTTAATGCAGAGACTTATAATGGGCTTGTTACCCCAGAATCTAGACTATACCTCTCCAATTTTTTCTGTATACCAATCCCTGAGCATCTTTCTAAAGCATTTTGTGGTGCTCTTTCTCCAAGAGCATATAATCACATAATTTAGAACCAGAAGTGGTCCTTTGTCCATCTTTCTATACTGAAGCATTATTTTCCTGCTATTATTCCCATGTATTCATATAAGAAAACATACAGTTCAATAGTAGTTGTATCAGTTGAATTTCTAAATGGGGAAAAAATCAAACTATTAAAACAGAAGTTAGATAAGTAACTTTTCTGAACATAATAGGCTTTGAAATCAACTTAAATAAGAAGGTAGAGAGTAGAAAAAAGGAACTGGAGAGTCTGATTTCACATCTCATACCCCCATTCTTATATATACAAAGTCAGCAACCCGTGGCCCATTCCGATTTTTGCAAGTGAGCATAACTTTAGTATCTTAGGCTCCAACAGTAGCTCCCAGATTGTTGGTCCTATGGCTTCAGGCAGTAGCCCTACAGATTATTGTATTCATCTCCATGAAGTTTTGCTTCAACATTTGATTTTTCCAGTCTCTAATCTCCTACTCCAATTGCCATTTCGTTTTGCTCATTTGCAAAGTGCCTAATACCACTACTAACTCTTCCTATTACTATAGTAGTACTCAGTTTAAAAACAAACAACTTTTTGTAAAGTGGAAGTTTATTCCTTTAATGACAGCTCCATAGCATTTTCAGGCTCTGAGCTTGCAATTCTTTTAGTAAGATATATCTCAATCATAAAGAATTGTTATTTTTATTTATCAAACAAATTAAAATCCAATTAAACTTAATTTTTAAAAATTAAAAACTAGTTGATATAGTGGATTGAGCATCAGCCCCGAAGTCAGGAGGATCTGAATTCAAATCTGCCCTCAGACACTTAACACTTCTTAGTTGTGTGGCCTTGGACAAGTCACTTAACCCCAATTGTCTCAGCCAAAAAAAAAAAAAATAAAAACTAAACTTAAGAAAAACACATTTTGCCTAGAATTTGCTTTAATCACACCCTTTCCTCCCCTCTTCTAAAACTTAGAATAGTCTTTTTAGTCTTATATTTTTGGATTTTAAAAAAGCATCTTTCCACCTGAACACTGCTCCTTTACTCCTATGCTTTGCCATGAATTAACAGGGGTTGAATTTCAAGACTAGTAACCAGAGGCTCATCCTTTTAAAATTTAGCTGGTTTTTGGCTTTTTTTTTTTTTTTTTTTTTTTTTTTTT
>JAJPUD010005377.1:77114-99893 GCA_023553655.1 Myrmecobius fasciatus
TTTTTTTTTTTTTTTTTTTTTTTTTTTTTTGCCAATACCATACATATTTCATGGGCTGAACTACGGAAAAGAAAAGGGAGAAAAAGTTGATTTTTCCTGAGGCAGAAGTAGCAGGTAGGAATGAGTCAGCTTGCTTGATCTCAACAAGAACTGAGTTCCTCCAAAGAGAAGTGCCAATTAAGTAGATGAGGCAAGGCTATAAAAGAAGTATAGGAGATCTTCATAGAAGAGTCTCAGAAGTCTGCTATGGAGATCTTCATAGAAGAGTCTCAGAAGTCTGCTATGGGTTGATCACATCATTAAATTTGTTTCCTTTTTTCCTCCTATACAAGAACCTCATGAAAGGTGGCAGAATGTGAATAGGAAATTAAGGCAGGCAGGCAGGAATATCAGGTGTGAGTTGGAGATCCCCAGAAACTGGGAAAGCTCTCCTGATCCCTTTTCCTACTTCTTGCTTCTCCATTGCACATTCATTTGTATACGCCTGTAGGAAACTGTGGCAATAGTTCATGTGGGTCATGGTAAAGGTCAGTATCATTGTAGTACAAGTGGAACTAAAATGGTGAATAAAAATGGGAGACAATTGGTAGTAGTAGAATTGACAGGAATTGGAAGCTGGATAGGAAAGATGAAAGATAGAGTTGGAAACTTCAAACATGAGAGACAAGGGTTATTGCAAGTAAAATAGGTAGAAGGCCAAGCAGTTTTGTGGTGGGCACACATTGGGACATGCTGAAGTCATTGAGATGCTGATGAAAAACTTAAATGATCATTTGCTCTAGGCAGATGTACTTAGAGGTATGAAATTCAGAAAAAAGGTCAGGACTGATGCACATGAAAGGTGGTAATTAAAGCTATTGGAGTTGTTAAAATTTCTAAGAGAGAAGAAAGGAGAGGACCAACACACCCAAATTAAGGAATTGGTAAGATGATCAAACAAAGGAATAGTTTAAAAGAGTTGGAAAATCAATAGTTCAATATATATGAAACTAGTGGAGAAGAGAGAGAATTAGAAGGGAATGATTGGTTCGAAGGGAATGGTCAACATTTGAAAAACCTTCAGAGAGTTTATGGAAAAGGATGGGTAAGGATGGAAAAGAGGTCATATGGAATTGATAGTTATTGATGATCTATAAGTGAATGGCTTTCTTAGAGTGGGAGAGAGGGAGGCAAAAACCAGGTTAAGAGGAGTTGAGAGAATGAATAATCCACAAATTAAATTACTTGCATCTGAATAAGTCAAGATTTGATTTTTCTCTTTGGAAGATATAACAGAAAAGGACTAAAAAAAACTTGTAGATCTGCAATCAAGGTGATAAAAATAATGTTTCATTTTGATGAGCTGAAGGAAATATAATTAGCTTAGATACTACAGCTCAGGTGTTTGCTTAATGTGATGATTTTGTGAGTAGCTACTGACTGCCTTTGTGGCCAGAAGTTCAAGTGGAATGAAATTTCTATAAAACAGACATGCCTCTATCTCTGACATAGAAATAATTTTCCTTTCATCTCAAATATTTTTCCACCTTCTTTTATTGCCTTTCTTTCTATTCTTGCAAATACCCCATACATGCCCATATCCCATTCTTAAGTATATAAAAGCAGAATATACCCTGTTGGAATTATGGCCTGCTCAGTCTGATATTTTTTCCCAGGACATAATCTTGCTCATCTTTGTTTTTTGATCCAGGAGTTCTCAGTTAAAGTGTTGCTTAGAATATGTATTGGTGGAACTACTTACTGTTACCAATAAGAGCTATATGTTTGTTTAGCCATATAGAGTTGTTACATCTGAAGATGCTGACCCTTACCTTGTGAAGGGTTTTGGGGGGAGTGATAGTGAAGGGAAGTTAAACAGGTGGCAGGAATAGCGGAATGCAAGTGGTGTTACCAAATACTTTTCTCGTAGCTATTTCTGTCCTCTTGAAATCTATTTTTGTCTTTTCTACAGAGCTATTCTGTGTATATCCAGGGCACTTTCTATTTTGTTATTTTCTTGGAAATACTTGTATATTATTAGTTTTCTAATTGACCATATATGATGTTATATACTAAAGCTAGATTAATTTAACAAATATAAATATTTATTAAAATTTTCTTGTAAAATATATTCCTATTGAAGCTTATAGGACTTTGGAAAATTATTGTTTTGTCTTTACAACTTTGAGCACAGGTGTTAAACAAAAGTTAAACACATTATGCAGTGCACTTCTCACACAGGAAAATAGGGAGTTGTCTGTAATTTTAAATTTTTTATTATTAATCTGTCTAAAGGGCCACTTCATATGGTAGTAAAATTGTCTTTGTAGACAGTATACCCAAGAGAAGCTTGGGAAAGCCTCTACCCTACCCCCCACCCCCACCCCCGGAACACCTCTTTTCTTTTTTTAAGAAGATTCTATTCCCCTGACAGCATTAACTCCTTGATAAATATGTGAAACGAACTCATCTGGACCTGGTTACTTCCCTTGCCTTCTTAACCTAATGAAGATGATGATCCAGTTTATATACTTGGGTTCTTCCTTTAGGCTTGTCTTTGTAAGAAGAAAAGCAGAATAAGCTGAATGACAAGAAAAAGAATTGGGAGTTACAGAAAGAAAAGACTATACACATAGACTTAATTTCTTAGAAGTGAAACCTGTTTATTTCCAGGATCCCTTCTGAAATTCACCTAGTCCTACGAAAGACAGTTGCAAAGAGTTTCTGGGTAAAACCTGGAGCTACCAGAATCCAAGCAGACAGTAAGAGTGACAGTACCAAAAATGTGTCCCTGGACCATACATCTTGGATTTCCTCAGAAGAGGAGTTTATAAACCAAGCAGAGTGATAGTTTAGGATTTTGAGTTATATGGACTATCCAGGTTTAGAGGGATGGAGTGAGCTTTCCAGAGACTTTGAACAATTTTCTCAGGGTCTGAGGTGGTAGGAAAGGTGGATTTCAACCCTAGAGCAGACCATAATTCAAGAGGACTCTAGCTTATTGAATGCTGGAAGATTAGAAAGTAAAGGAGCATTGTTTTGAGTGGTTATGACTTTTGAATTTGTCATTTTGGGGAGTTTTGTTATATCAAATAAAGTCTGTTCTTTATTCATTATTTTCTTAGTCTGGGAACTTGAATGGGAAGTAAGAAAACTTTTCTTAATGGTATAGAGATTTAGTTTAATTTGGACAGAGTTCTGGCCGTAAAGGAGCTTGCAGCTCAGATGATAACACTATATTATGTTACATGGTGATTATAACAGAGTTGGAAGATAAAGTGTTTTATAGTGGCTTGAGGCAGAAATTACCAGTCAGGAAGATCAAGGAAATAGTATTTCGGACTTTAAAGGTTGGGCAGGAAATCATCAGGTGAAGTGGGGGAACAGAGAATGTTCCAAGAATAGAGAAAGAAGGTGTTATTTTTCAAATTGTAGAAAGCCTTTGCTTGCCAGGCAAATTATTTGGAAGCTCTCAAGTCAGCTTAATATCTTTCTTCAAAACCTGTCATAATATTTTGTTTCTCTTCTGATCACTTAGCATATCCTATTTGATGCTGTAATTATTTTTGTACTGGATATTGTCTTTATTGGATTACATACATGCTTTTTCAGAACTAGTGACAGCAGCTCATTTATCTTTGTCTTGTATCTAGCACAGTGCCTTCGTATATAGTAGTTGCTTAATAAATATTTGTTGAAGTTTTAAATATGGAAATATTACAATGAAAATCACCCCCCCATGCTTTAGTAATTCAAAAAATCTGTGATCTTCTGTGTGTGTGTATATGTATGAGGAAGGGTTACTCCTACCTGAAATTCTCAGTAGCATAAAAAAGTGACAAAGAAATTAATGAGAAAAACTTTTCAAAGCTATCTGCTTGTTTCTTTCTGCCTTTCCTTTTCTATATCTTTTTTTGTTTGTTTGTTTGTTTTTGCTCAGGCAGTTGGGGTTAAGTGACTTGCCCAGGGTCACACAGCTAGGAAGTGTTAAGTGTCTGAGACCAGATTTGAACTCAGGTCCTCATGACTTCAGGGCTGGTGCTCTATCCACTGCACCACCTAGTTGCCCCAACACTTTGTCTTATTTTAGCAATTGGGAAACTGCCATAGGGATTGTTGTGTTCAGAGCATTCCGTGCTCATATTGCATTGACTAGCCATAACTGGACATACTGTAACTTAACTCTAACATAGTGATTTCATTTTTGTCCTCTTCAAGAACGAAGGACAACCACCACCTAGCTGATGCATTACTCTTTGGCCCTTAAAGTAAGGTTTATCAACCAATGCGATTCTGTATTTTGTATAGTCCCTCTAAAGTGCTCAGGTATCATATCTGGTATGAAACCCTATGAAAAATAAGACCCTGGGGGAAGGAGACATCTCAGATTATGAGGATAATTTTTTTTTTTATTTTCTCTTTTCTTTCATCTTTTGGAAGTTAGGCCTATTAGTATTTCTAGGCCAATTTCGATGCCCTTTGGGGCATAAACAATTTAGTTTTTGATCATTTTTCCAAATGTTTCTAGAATGGTTGAATGAACATCACCAGCAGAGAATTACAGTGCTCTTTTGCTCCCAGCCTCTCCAGCATTTGAATTTTCTTTTTTTTTTTTTTGTCATTTTTACCCATCTAATTAGATAGACATTGAGTGCTATTTATACTAAATTTCTTGCATCTGGAAGAAAACAACTACTGTGTTAAATTTTTTTTCCATTAATTTTATTATTTTTAAAAAGTTTTATTTGTATCTTTTGTTTTTGTATAATCTAAATTTCTCCTACTATCCCTCTCTCTCAGAGATACATACTATATAACAAGGAATATTTTTAATAGTATGTTTTCCAATTATATGTAAAGACATTTTTTAACATTAAAACATTTTAACATTAAAACGATCTTTGCATGTATTTTGAAAATAAAAAGCTATTAAGCTTTTTATTTTCAAAATACATGCAAAGATCGTTTTCATCATTCACCCTTGCAAAACCTTATGTTCCAACTTTTTCTCCCTTTCCATCTCCTCCCCTAGACAGCAAGTAATCCAATATAGATTAAACATGTGCAGTTCTTCTAAACATATTTCCACATTTATCATAACATTTATTTTTTTTGAGTTTCAAATTTTCTCCCTTTCTCCCTCACCTTCTGCTTCATATAACAGTAAGAAATTTCATATAGGTTAAATATGCACAGTTAATTAAAACATTTCCATATTAGTCATGCTGTAAAAGAAAAAGCAGACCAAAAGGAAAAAAGCCACTAAAAATAAAATGAAAATAATATGCTTCAATCTGCATTCAGATTCTATCAGTTATTTTTTCTGGAGAGTGATACCATTTTTCATCATAAGTCCTTTGGAATTTCTTAGATCAATGTATTGCTGAAAATAACTAGGTCATTCAAAGTTGATTACCATACTTTGTTGCCGTTACTGTGTACAGTGTTCTCCTGGTTCTGCTCACTTTACTTTGTATCAGTTCATATAAATATTTCCATGTTTTTGTAAAATCATCCTGCTTAGCATTCCTTATAACACAGGAATTTTCCTTTACTTTCATTTATCACAACTTGTTCAGCCATTGCCCAGTTAGTGGGCACACCCTCCCTTTCAATTATTGATTACCTTAAAGAGAGCTGTTATAAATATTTTTGTATAAATAAATCTTCTCTCCCCCTCATCCACTTTTTAAAAATCTCTTTGGAATACAGGCATAATAGTGGTATTTATGGATCAAAGGGGATATACAGTTTGATTGCCTTTTGGACATAATTCCAAATTGATTTCCACAATGATTAGGTCAGTTCACAACTCCACCAACAGTACATTATGTTCCTATTATCCCACCTCCTATTCAAATTCTTTTTTTTCCCCTTTTCTATCTTATTAGTCAATCTGATAGGTGTGAGGTAGTACTTCAGAGTTGTTTTAATTTGCCTCTCTCTAATCAGTAGTGATTTTTTTTTAATATGACTATAGTAGTTTTGATTTTTTAAAAAAAAATTTAAGATTTTTCCCCAGTTTACATTCAAAACAAATTTTTTAATATTTGTTTTTAAGATTTAGAGTTCTAGGTTGTTTCCCTTATTCCCACCTATAATTAAGAAACCACATGTGAAGTTATGCAGAACATTTCCATAAAAGTCAAGTTGTGAAAGAAAACATACATCTCCCAGTCTAATGAAAATAAAAACCCTCAAGAAAAATTAGGTTAAAAATAGAGAGATAGAGTTATAGAGAATACTTCAATCTATATTCAAATCAGTTCCTTCTCTGGGTATAAGATTTTTCATCATAACTCTTTCAGAGTAGGTGTATATGATTGTACTACTGAAAATCACAAAGTCATTTATACCTATTTATCCCAGAACATTACTGTTATTTTGTATACAGTATATTTCACTTTGTTCATGTAGGACTTTCCAGGTTGTTTGTTTTTTTTTTTTCTTTTTCCTGAGAGTATCCTGCTCACCATTTTCCAGTGAACAATAATATTCCATCAGAGAAACTTACTTTGATTTTTTTTTTTACAATTACTATTACTAATTGAATTTCCCTCATTTACTCTTTCTCCATTTACACTGTCCCTCCTCAAAAGTGTTCGCTACACTCCCCCAATATACCCTCTCTTTTATCACCCTCCCCCCCTACCCATATCCCATTCCCCTACAATTTTCCTGCAGGGTAAGATAGATTTCTGTACCTCTGTTGAGTATGCATGTTATTTCCTATTTGAGCCAATTCTGATGAGAATAAGAGTTCACTAATTCTTCCTCTCCTCCCCCTCTTTCCCTTCACTGTAAAAGCTTTTTTTTGCCTTCTTTTTTATGGTATATAATTTGTACCATTCCACTTCTTCCTTTCCCTTTCTCCCTGTACATTCCTCTCTCACCACTGAATTTCATCATTTTTTAAAAAGATATTATCCCTTCATATTCAGTTCACATCTGTGTCCTCTGTATATATTCCTTTTAACTGCCATAATAATGAGAATGTTCTGAGGTACAAGTAACATCTTCCCATGTAGGAATGTAAACCTTATTAAAGATAAGATAAACCTTATTAAGTCCTTATGATAACACTTTCCTGATTACCTGATTATGCTTCTCCAGAGAGCTATATTTGAAAAAAATAGATCTTTTTCATTCTAGCTTTGACTTCTTTATCTGAAAACTGCCTATTTATGTTCTTTGACCATACCAATTGGAGAATGACTTGTATTCTTAAAAATTTAATTCAGTTCTCTATATATTTGAGAAATGAGGTCTTTATTAGAGTCATTTGTTATAAAATTATTTCCCAGCTTTCTGCTTTCCTTCCCTTTTTTTTTTTTTTTATCCACATGCATTTGGGGTTAAATAATGGGTCACACAGCTATTAAGTGTTAACTGTCTGAGGCTGGATTTGAACTGAGGTTTTCCTGATTTCAGGGCCAGTGCTCTATCCACTGCACCATCTAGCTGCCCCTGCTTTCCTTTCTAATCATGGTTGCATTGATTTTATTTGTACAAACCTTTTAAATTTAATATACCTAATATTATTCATTTTGCATTTCATAATATTCTCTCTCTCTTCTTTGATCATAAATTTTTCCCTATTCCATAGATATGACAGGTAACCCATTCTCTTTTCTCCTAATTTGCTTATGTTATTGCTGTTTATATCTAAATCTTGAACCTATTTTATACCTCTCATGGTATATAGTGTAAGACTTTGGTCTCCCTGTCATGCTGTTTTCCAGCAGTTTTTGTCAAATAATGTGTTGCTGGGATCTTTGGTTTTATCAAACATTAAATTACTATGGTCATTTACAAAAGTGTATTGTGTACCTGATCTATTCTACTTATCCACTACTCTATTTCTTAGTACCATGTAGTTTGATGATTATCACTATATGAGATCTAACTGACTGGGTCACCTTCCTTTACATTTTTTTTAATATATTATACCCATTGTTGTGCCATGTGAAGATAGTTTTCAACACTCATCTTTGCAAAATTTTATGTTGCAAATTTTTCTCCTTTTCTTCCCTCCTTTTCTCCCTCCCCTAGATAGAAGGCAATCCAATGTAGTTTAAATATGTGCAATTCTTCTAAAACAAATTTCCATATCCATCATGCTGCTTAAGAAAAATTAGATCAAAAGGGGGGAAAAATAAGAGAAAAAAATCAAGTAAGTAAACAACAACAACAAAAAAAGCGAAAATACTATGCTTTGATCCATATTTAGTCTCCATAGTTCTCTCTTTGAATGTGGATGATGCTTTCCATTACAAATCTTTTGGACTTGCCTTGAATTATCTCATTGTTGAAAATTGTCCATCACAGTTGATCCAGATGAAGTTTGTTATAATATTTTTGTAACTTTATAAAACAATTTTTGGTAGTGACATTGGTGTGGCACTGAATAATTAATTTAGGTAGAATTGTCTTTTTTGTAATATTGGTTTGGCCTACTTATGAGCAATTGATTCTTTTCCAGTTGTTTAAATATGATTTTATTTATGTGAACAATGTTTTGTTATTGTTTCCATATAGTTTGTTTCCCAACATCAGAGTCTTTTCCAGTGAGTCCAATCTTTTCATTTTGTGGACATAATATTTAACTTTCAGTTTTAGTATTGACTGATTTGATCTCCTTGCCGTCCAAAAGACTTTGTTCTCTTTAGCACCACAATTCCAAAGCATCAGTTTTATAGCACTCAAGATTTCCTTGTAGTTCAGCTCTCACTGCCATATATTGCTACTGGTAAAACCATAGCTTTGAATATATGAATCTTTGTCAGAAAGATATGTCTGCTTTTTAGTGTGCTGTAGAGAACCATCATAACCTTCCTTCCCTTCCAAGGACCAAATGTCTTTTAATTTCATGGTTGCAGTTAGTAGTTGTAATGATCTCTGAGCCTAAGAATATAAAATTTGACAGTACTTCCATTTCTTCTTGCTTTGTTTGCCAGGAAATGATGGGACAGTTGTAGCGTATAGTCTTCACTTAATGAATGTTTATTGAATTGATCTATTTATATGCATATCTATTTTCTTTTGTACTTACCTCTGTCTTTTATGGTTAAATATATATATATTTTTATGCCTTGCTGGGTATATAATCTGTTCTCTTTTAATAGGTCAAATATCCATTTAGAATTTATTGTGGAATATTTTATAATTTATTGGTCTTTAGTCTATTTCCTGCTAGACTGCTTTCTAGTTAGTTTTCCTGGTAGTTTTTATCTAATAAGGAGTTCTTTCCCAAATAATTTGTATTTTCCAGTATATCAAATATTGGTTTATTGAATTAAATTGTTTTTGATTTTTCATTGTTTCATTGATATATGTCATGTTTGTATTTTAAACTAGTTTAAACTAGGTTTATAATCTCTGGAATTTTGTCAAAGATTTTTTCTCTGTTGAGATAATAATGTGGTTTTGAATGGTTGGATTTTTAATGTGATTAATTATGTTGATTGTTTCTTTAATGCTGAATCATCATTATTTCCCTGGTATAAATCTCACTTAATCATAACAGTTTTTAGATTGCTGTAATCTGTTTGATAGAAATGTGTTAAAATTTTTTGTAATATTCTTTAATGATTCTGGCCTATAGTTTTCTTCCTATGTATTATCCTTTTCTGTTTTAGGAATTAGTTTTTATATTTGACTTGATAAAAATATTCTGGTAGAATTCTTAATTTTTGAGGATAATTTGGGAAGTATAGAGACTAACTTTTTTTAAAAGTTTGATAGAAATTTTCTGTGAATCTGTTAGGTTCCTTGATTATTTCTTTGCAGATAGAACTATTTTCTTTTCTGAGATTAGGTTATTTAAGATCTCTATCTGATTTTATGATATTGGATATTTTATATTTTTGAAAGTAGTCCTTTGTTTCTTTTGTGTTACCAGTTGTGTTAGCATATAAGTGCCACACAATGATATATTCTTTTATATTTCTTTGTTAGTGCTATCTCCTTGGTCATTTAATATTTTATTGATTTGATTTTTCTTCATTCTTTTTAATTAGATTAGTTAAGGGTTTATTCATTTTATTAGTCTTTTCTAAGATCACTCAGATGCAGGCCTTCATACCCGTATGCCTTGATTATTGCATTAATCTTCTGGTGGATGTGCCTGCCTCAAGTCTCTTCTAACTCTAACCCATCCTCAGTCATTGAAGTGATTTTCCTAAAATACTGGTCTGATCATGTTACCATCTTCTTACTTAGTAAATTCTAATAACTCCATTTGCCTTTAGGAAGAATTATACAGTGCTTAGTTTGGCATTCAGAGTACTTCATAACTCAGCCTCTTACTATTTTTCCAATCTTTTTACCTCATTCCTGAACATGTACTTTATTTTTTTTTTTTTTTTATCAAGTGACACTGACCTCCTGACTGTTTCCTGAAGAAGATATTCTCTGTGCTTGCAGAATTCTCTCTGGCTGTCCCCATGCCTGGCATGGTTTCTTTTCTCTATCCTGGCTACTGAACTCCTGGCTTCCTTTAAACCTTAATTAAAATTTTACCTTTTACAGGAAACCCTCTTAATGTTAATGCATTTCCTCTGTTTTTTTTTCCCCCCTTCTATCCTCTCTGTAGCTTGCTTTGTAGATCTTGTTTTCATGTTGTCTCTTCTTTTAGATTTTGAGTCCTCTCGTGTTCTTCTGTGCACATGGCAATGTTTTTGCTTTTTCCTATTTGTATTTTAAATAAATGAATGAATTTTTAAAAAAAATAAGCCTAGCTTTCCTTCCTTTCTTCTTCCCTTCCTTTTTTCTTCCCTCCCTATCTTCCTCCCTCCTTCTCTCCCTTCCTTCCTTCTTCCCTTCTCTCCCTCATGTCTTCCTTCCTTCCCTCCTTCCTTCTTTTCTCTAGCACTTAGCACAGTACTTGGCACACAACAGACACTTAGTAAATGCTCGCTGGATTTGGAAAAATGCTGTGTTGCAAATTGAAACCTGGAATTTCTTCATTTCTACCTTTTCTTTATTTTCTTCTTGATATTCTATCTCTTTTATTTTCTTATTCAATTTTAAATTATATTATCTAATTTTTAGAAAGTATCCTTTTGATAATTTTTTTGATTGTCATCAATATACTATTGATATGTTTTTTGTATGTTCTATTAACATTAATTTAAATTTAAAGTGCAATTAAAATTAAAGTGCAAAGAAGTATCTTTTTTTTTTCCCTGAAGCATTTGGAATTAAGTGACTTGCCCAAGATCACACAGCTAAGAAGTATTAAGTGTCTGAGACCAGATTTGAACTCAGGTCCTCTTGTCTTCAGGGTTGGTGCTCTATCTACTGCACCATCTAGCTGCCCTTAGAAGTATCTCTTTTAATATGTAAACATTTTAGAAGATGTCACAAAGCAGTTTTTAAAATTTTAAAAATTATTTTTAGGAACAGCTAGATAGCATAGTGGATAGAACACCAATCATGAAGACGGGAGGATGTGAGTTCAAATTTAGCTTCAGACATTTAATACCTGTTTGACTTAAGTCAAGTCACTTTAACCCCAGTTGATTCCAAAAAAAAAAAAAAAATCAATTTTGTTTTAAAAATGTACAGATCTCAGGCTAAACTCTCAGTAAAAATAACTTTACTTATAGGTACAGAAAAATAATGACTTATCTTTTAGTTAGGAGTTATTAAATGGCTGAAATATTTTTATTATAGATAATTTCCTATACTAATTATTAAATAACAAAGTAGAAACAGAATCATATCAAATGTCTTCTACTAGGTGCTTATATTATATATTATTCTCACCAAGCTCTGTTAAAACTTGTTTGTGGTTGCTTTTAGGGAACTGTAGCTCTTCAGTGAAATTACATAAATTTTAACCTAGTTTTAGACCACCAAGTTGGCTTGCTGTCGCTATGTCATTTTTTCTTAGGAATTTTCTACCAATTCATGTCCTTGAGACAAATTACAAAAAGAATTTAAAAAAAAGATCTATTTGTTTTAGTAACACATGTTTTATTTAGAAGCTCATAAGCATTCCTAACAGAGACAGTTGGTGGTGACTAGGGGCCTGAGCCTGGAATCAAGGAGATCTGAGCACAGCTCTGGCCTCAATAGCTTAATATCATAGCTCTGTGACTCTGAGCAGATCACTTAATCTCTGTTTGCCTTAATTTCCTCAATATTAAAATTAAAATAATAAT
The DNA here is from genome assembly GCA_023553655.1 of Myrmecobius fasciatus. Taxonomy (NCBI): domain Eukaryota; kingdom Metazoa; phylum Chordata; class Mammalia; order Dasyuromorphia; family Myrmecobiidae; genus Myrmecobius; species Myrmecobius fasciatus. The sequence continues at coordinate 89,261 of JAJPUD010005377.1, forward strand.
AGTACCTATGTTGCCAGGTTATTGTGAAGATCAAATGAAATAATATTTGTTTAAAAACATTAATGCTTAGCACAGTGCCTGGCATATAGTACTGTCATATAAATGATTGTTGCCTTTCCCTTTCCTTTCTCTATCCTAATTATGCCTATTTTTTAAACTTGTATTTATGCATTATTCAGAGGCTGCATAATTAAATATTTGCCATATGTATTGCATTGTACTAAATACTTGATTATATAGGTACTTACTTGGCATAGCATATAGAGTGCCGGACTTGGAGTTGGGAAGAAGTATATTCAAATATTGTCACAAATATTTGACCCTAGACAAGGATTAACTTCTCTCATTCTGTTTCCTCATCTATAAAACAAGAATAATAATAACACCTAATTCTCTGGATTATTGTTAGGTTCAAATGAGACAATATGTAAAATGCTTTCCATACTTTAAAGTTTATTACCATTATTATTATTGTATAGTTTTTTTAATGCTTTTAAAAAAAACTATCAAAATTGTGGTTTCAATTCCCCTAACTTTTAGGAAAAAAAAAAGTATTAGATTACATTATAAATTTCTTAAAGGTATATGTTAGTCTATTATTTGCCATATTTTATCTGATATTTTAGTATGTAGCATTCTACCATCCATCTGTTAAAGGACTAGTCAAGCCCTTTGCCTCTTATACAGTTAAGTATTAAAGGAGCCTTCGTGATGTTTGGAAGACTCACATTGAGATTTGTCAAATAATATCTAACATTATTTGGAATTTATCTGTTTTGAAGTCTAGGTGTTATTATTAAGGATTAAGGAGATATGATTAAAATATGTAATATTATAATTGGGATGTGGTATATACTCCAATAAATATTTATTAAATATGTTCAAAATACAAAAATAAATTCAATGATTTCTGAAGAAGTTTATAAACTAGTTAGAAAAAGTAGATATTTTACTGCACAAATAATTATATAAATTTGATTTGTGGTAAATGAACAGGATAAAGGTCACTGAGAGCTCACAGAAGAGAGATTATTTTGGGGAAGTAGAGATATTTTTATGGCAGACATGGTACATAGTGTTATCATTGAACCTCAGATTTGGAAGAGACCTCAAAGTCATTGTCTGCCCTCCGTTCTTGAACCAGGAATCCCTTCTCTTGCATATGCTACAAGAGGTCATCTGGAGTTCACATTAGACCTTTCATGAGGAAACTCAATGTCTGTGAATGTTACTTCTCTGCCCTGCTTCTTACTTGTGGGTATGAGCCCAGGGATTGCCAGATGACACCAAAATATACAGAGCTCTGGATCTGGAATCAGGAAGAGCTTAAGTTAAAATGCAGCCTTATACACCAAGTAACCATGTGACCTTGACAAGCCCCTTAACTTTTAACCTTGATTTTATTAATTTTAAAATAAAATGGAGGGGCAGCTAGGTGGCGCAGTGGATACAGCACCAGCCCTGAAGTCAGGAGGACCTGAGTTCAAATCTGGTCTCAGACACGTAACAGCTGTGTGACCCTGGGCAAGTCACTTCACCCCAATTGCCTCAGCAAAAATGCAAAAAAAAAAAAAGAAAAGAAAAGAAAAAAAAGAAAATGGAGATCACACCACCACCACCTTACAAGTTGTGAGAATCAAATGAGATAATATGCTTATAGCACAGTGCCAGGCACATCATAGTTATTTAACAAATGCTTGAACTTTTTCCCCCCTTCTTTCCTTAGGTAATCTAGTAGCTCCCTCCACCTAGGGGCTTAACTGTATTTCTACAGACTTAGTGTGCCTACCTGATTGGCTTTAGTCCTGTTGCATATCAGAACACCTCCACTCAAGCAATCTATTCCCCTCTTCCCTGTTAGTAGTGTTTACAGAAGTCTGCTACCACTGGCCTAATTTCACTTTTGGACAGCTCCCATTTGGGGGCGGTTTTTCTTTTTATTAAACCTTATTCCCCCTACTTTCTAGTTTTTATTCATTGCTCCTAGTTATGTTTCCTGGAGCTAGGCTGAATAAATATTATTTTTTTTTTCACATCATAGATCTTTAGATAGGTTCTTGAAAATATTATTGATATTCTGTCTTCAGTTTTCATGGGAATAATGTTCATTAAAATATGATTGAAAAAAAAGATATGATAGTAAAAAGTGCAAATGTTGATACATTGGACCTGTGGGAAATAGGAAGGTAGATTCTTGTGACCACCAAATTGCTTAAAATACAGTTTTCTGCAAACAGTTTTTTATAACAAGACATTTATTCTGTTAATCTATACTCTCCCTAATACAGTAGCCATGAAATAACCCCCAAAATGCATTACACAAAATAAAATTGATAATATGCAAAACATTATTTCTCACTAGTAATTCCCTGGAATTGAATTCTATGACTTTGTGTGCTAACATGCCAATTAAAAAACAAAATGAAACCCATTGATTTTATACCTCTTTACTTTGGCCATCTCTGAAAATCAAGAGGGAGGTGGCTGGGACTTTAGTTGCTGCTGTTAGAAGACCACAAATGTGCAGGGATCTCTTCAGTCTGCAATGATAGTATGAACAAGACTAGTGAAGTACCTCATAGGAGCCCAGCTGCTTCACAATCTTGATTGTGTTGTGGTTCTTATTTTCTCTATTGTACATGGTTACCCATGTGAAAATGAAAATGAGGTTAATAAAATCATATGAATGCTTGAGACATAAAAGTTGAATTCACAACTGTTAAGGATTAACTGCACCTCTATAATTCTGTTTTCCAAATAAAGATCTATGATCTGTTTTTTTGAGTTCCTGTTGCACAGCTCCTGTTCACATCACTGTTATGATTTCTCTCCTCAGCATAGTCTAAATTTTCTTAATTCCCTTTTAAACTTGTACTCATAAATTAATAGTTATTCCAAATGTGATCTAACTGTAGTATATTGGTACTATTTCCATCTTCATTTTAGACTATATTTTTTTTAAAGGAAGGTTAAGATTATTCAAGCTTTTTTGGCTGCCTTGTCACATTGTTAATTCTAATTTGCATTCTATTAAAACCCCTACATATTTTTCACAGAAAGTATTTGTTGTTTAGGACCAGGTCTTCATCTTGAATTTGTGAATTTGGATTTTTGAAACCAACTGTAGTGTAGAGTTATTAGTATGATGATTTTGCCATAATCATCTTATTATTATCCTATAATAATCATCATTATTATAATCTTTTATGTATATACATATGTGTGTATGTATGTGTGTGTGTGTATCTCTTCTTCAACAACTAGCATGCAGTCCTCAATAAGTAACATCACTGATAATAATGATGGATTCTGTATAATTTGTTCAGTATAGTTCAAGAGCAGCATTACATCAGTAGTATTTGAAGCTATTTGTGTAACATCAGAATTGCTAAAATCCCATTAGTTTTGTTCATTTTTTTATTTATAGAAATTCTTCCATCATTTCTTCAGAAAGTTGAAGCTGTCTCTGAAGCCTCTGGAGAAACTTGTGCTGCTTTGAATGATTGTCTTAATCTCTTCACCAAACAAGAAGGGGTAGGTATTTTGATATTAAATTACCTCAGAACATTTTTTGATACTATATCAGCAGACTAGACAGCATTTCTCATGACTAGTGCTAGGAGAAAATTGTATTTTAAGTAACCCAAAGTTATGTATTAATGAAAGTTTTGCTTTTTCACAACTTAAGTAATGATATGAATTTTTACTATCTTGTTCAACTAAATCAGAAACTGGGGGTAAGGTTTAAGGGGACATAATTTTTAATGATTTGTGGGCATAAATCTTTAAGAACTTGAGAGATATAGAAAATTTTCTATAAGGAAGAGGTAGATAGAGCTGATCCTTGAAGGAAGATACAAGATGAGGGAGTGAATTATAAGTATGTAGCCTCTTCCGGTGTAAAATAAAAAAGATAAAATGTCAGGTTTGGGAATAGTTTGGATTATAGGATTATTGGATTATACAGAAAATCAGTGTGGCTACATCATATAATGTGTAAAGAATGTTATTTTGGCAATTCAGAAACTTATAGAATAAGGGCAGCTAGGTGATGCAGTGGTTAGAGCACCAGCCCTGAAGTCAGGAGGACTTGAGTTCAAATGTGGTCTCAGACACTTCCTAGCTGTGTGACCCTGGGCAAGTCACTTAACCCCAATTGCCTTAGCAAAAAAAAAGCAAAAAAAACAAACTTCTAGAATATAGAACAAGGGACCTTACAGGTTAATGATGGCCCCTTCATTTTGCAGAGCAGGAGACTGAGTCCTTAAGTGGTGAAGCTATTTATCACACAGTAACAAATTCTTCTGCTGTATTTGTTTTTCTTCCTCTCAGGTTACTTTAACAGGTGGTTATAATCAGTCAATCAACAGGCACTTATTAATCTCATACTTTGTACTAGGCAATCTGCTAAATGCTAAAACAAACAAAAAAAATAGCTCCTTTTAGGAATTCGAATTCTAACAGGTTGTACATCACAAACATATTTAGGTGTATACAAAATACCTACAAATCAAAGCCAAACAAACAAGCAAAAAAACCCCACACAACCCCAGGGACAAATTGATCTACAATTCCTTGAAGAGATGAAGCAAGCATTTTTTTTAAAAGAACTAAAATGATTTTCAAATGAAATAAATACTTTTAAGAGAAAACATGGAAAAGAAATGAGAGTTGTGGAAGAAAGAATAAGAAATGGAAATAACTGCTTGGGCACAAAAGATATAAAAGCTTGTCCAACTTAAGTTTCCTTAATATTAGAATAGACCAAATTGAAACCAAAGACCCCATGTGACAACAAGAAATATTGAAACCATGTGAAAAAACTGAAAATATAGAAGAAAATATAAGGTATCTGATAGCAAAATCAATTGACCTGGAAAAACAGAGGAGAAAAAAAATTAAGAATCATTAAACTACTTGAATACCATGACCAAAATTCTATTTCATATTTCAAGAAATCTTAAAGAAAACTGCCCAAATAAAATAGAACCATAGGGCAAAGTACATATAAAATTCACAAAAAAAGTGAAAATACTATATTGTGGTCCACCCTCAGTCCCCACAGTTCTCTCTCTGGGTGCAGATGGCTCTATCACAGGACCATTGGAACTGACCTGAATCACCTCATTGTTGAAAAGAGCCAAGTCCATCAGAAATGATCATCATATAATCTTATTGTTGCTGTGTACAATGTTCTCTTATTCCAAAAATTTATGATGAAAAGAATAGGACTGTATAGGAGCTTAATAGAACTTTGCAATTAAAAATTAAACAGAATTATAAAAAGGCAAACATTAATAAATAGTAAGAAGGATTAAACCAAGACAAACTGTATTTTAATGTGATGAGATGATAAACCTGTCATCAAGTGTCCTAGAAAGAATCTAATGGGATAGGAGGTCTGAGAGTATTTGTTTTGTGTCTTGATGATATTAAGAGAATCGTGGAAATAGGGAGAGTCAAAATGGCAGATCAAGAGAGCAATACAGCTTTGTTATTCAGTCATTCAGTTGCATATGACTCTTTATAATCCCCATATGGCATTTTTGTGGAAGAAGATACGGATTAATTTGTCATTTCTTTCTTCAGTGGATTAAGGCAAACAGAGGTGAAGTAAATTGTCTAAGGTCACAGCTAATTAGTATCTGAAACTAGATTTGAACTCAGGCCTTCCTGACTCCCGGCCTAGGGCTCTATTCACAGAGTCATCAGTGGTCTATACCCACCTCCCCACTATATCTTTTTCTTTTTTTTTCTTCCAGTTAATATTATTTAATTTTTTTTCTCAAATATATGTAAAGATAGTATAGCTTTTCAACAAACTCAGAAGTGTATCAGACTTGAGGTCTGATTGGGAAAACAAAGGCCAAAATGAATAATTTTTTTTTTCAGTCAAAAGTACTTAAAGGGACAAGTAGAAAGAGGTCTTTAGACACTATGGAGAAACTCTGGCCAGGACTGAGTTCAGAATATTCCCAGAATCCAGGAATTGGAAGAAGGTCAAGACATGGAATGAGGACAGAAAAAGATCTTAAGCAAATTATCCCTGGGTTCAGGAATGGTACCATCTGGCAGCTCTGTCACCTGCTACCCAGTTCTGAGTCTTATTTACAGAGTGGATAGTAAGAGTCACAAACATAAACTGTTGCTATGTGTTTATCAAGGAACAAGTTACAGAAACATAGTTGTGTAGCTTTGATCCCTGTAGTAGAGTGGTGACTTAATTTTAGCTGTTAGCCTAACAAAGTAAAGTTGTAGTGGAATTTTAAAAAATCGAATGATGTTAGTAGAGGGAAAATGGGGGAAATCAACAGATAGAACTTACTGAAGAAAATAACTCTTTGAAAATTATAGTTGACTAAATATAAGGTGATGAGTCCATGAGACATCAGGAAATAAAAACAGTAAAAATTCTGGAAAATTGAAGAAAGTCTGAAGTAACTCATAGGAAAAATAATTGATCCAGAAAACAGAAGGAGAAGAAATAATTTAAGAATCATTGGATTACCTGAAACCCAGAAACATAAAAAAGAACATAGGTATTTATTATATTTCAAAAAATTGTAAAAGAAAACTGCTCATTTATTATAGAAGGCAGATAAATTAGGTTTACAACAAAAGGTCAGAACAAAAACTGAAAGAATTCACTAGTTGCTTTCTAAAATAAACTTCAAAGTGAAAACTCCCAGGAATATTATAGCCAAAACCCAGAACTCCTAGTTCAAGGAAAGTTTAGTACAAATAACCAGAAAGAACAAATTCAAGTACTAAAGAGCCACAGAGGGAATCACACAAGATTTAACTAGTTTAATTTTAAAAGAATAAAATCCTGGAATGATATTATAGAAGGCAGATGAATTAGTTTTACAACAAGATTTGTCTATCTACCAAAAGATAGTAGTAGAAAGAAAAAATGGGCCTTGAATGAAATAGCTGCCTTCTGAGCATTCCTGATGAAAAGATCAGTTTTGCATACAAACAAGGAAGTCAAAAGAAACATAAAAAGATAAATATGTTTGAGAAACCATAAAGAACTAAATAAGGTTAAACTGTTTCAATTCTAATATAGGGAGATGATAATAGATGTAGCTCTACAGAACATCATCAGTCATCATAGAATCTAATACATAGAGGGCCTGGGTATGATTTTTTTTACATTTGAATGCCCTCAGAAGAAGAAGGGAAGGATGAGAAAGAACAAGAAAGGAGGGAGAAGAGGGAGAAAAAGAAACAGGAAAATTATCTTCTATAAAAGAAGTATAGAAGACAAAATTTATATAGCAAGGAGGAGACCATGGAGGGAAAAGTGTATGACATTTGAATCCTCATTCTCATAGGAACTGCTTAATAAAGAAGGAATAATGCACATGAACATAAAATTGACTATATATATACATCTTATCTAAAAGGAAAATGGGAAGAAAAGGAATTAAGGGAAAGGGGAAGTGAATGAGGTAGATCAAGGGAGATAATAATCAGAAGCAAAAGAGATTGTTTAATTAGGGGCAGAAGAAAAAGAGAAGAAAAATAATGTCAATAATAATAATATATGAACTATAATGGATTCTGTTCCAGTCTATTTTAACTTTGTGTAGATCTTTCCATTTCAAGTATTTTTCTCATATTGTTAGGTTCTGATTTCTAATTCATTTTGCCAGACTCTTCTATTTTAGGAGTAAGTGCATCTCTCACTCATGTCACTGGGAGTTCATCTCACTATATAGTGAAACTATAGTAATAGGGGACCTAAATTTACTCCCTTTCAGTCCTAGATAAATCTAATTTTAAAAAGACATGAATAGAATTTCCAAAAAGTTATATGTGATAAATCTGTGAAAAATATCAAACAGAATAGAAAGACTATTAATCAGTTGCTCATGGTACACTCACAAAAACTTTCAATGTATTATAAGACAAAGAAAACCAGAAGAATTAAGTATATCTTTTTGTTGATAATAATATCATACCATTTTTCAGTAAAGGGCTTTTGTGGCAAAGTTTAAAATTAGGAACTAAATAATCTAATCCTTTTATTTTTCTTTTATTAAAGCTTTTTATTTTCAAAACATATGCACGGATAACTTTTCAACATTGATCCTTGCATAGCCTTGTGTTCCAGATTTTCCCCTCTTTCTCCCTACTTCTCCTAGATGGCAAACAATCCAATATATGTTATACATGTAAAAATGTATGTTAGATACAATATATGTAAACATATATACAATTCTCTTGCTGCACAAGAAAAATCAGATCAAAAAGAAAAGAAAATGAATAAAAAAACAAAATGCAAGTGAAGAATAACAAAAAGATTGACAATGTTATGTTGTGATCGACACTCAGTTTCCACAGTCCTCTCTCTGGGTGTAGATGGCTCTCATCATCACAAGATCATTGAAACTGACTTCAGTCATCTCATTGTTGGAAAGAGTCATGTCCATCAGAATTGATCATCATATAATATTGATGTTGCCATGTACAATGATTTCTTGGTGCTGCTCATTTCAGTTAGCATGAGTTCCTATAAGTCTTTCCAGGCCTTTTTTTTTTTTTTTAAACTATGCTTTTATTTCATTCTGAGGAAAACAATGCTTTTATATTTGAGCTAAAGGCATTCCTGAGAGTATATTTAGGAATCTCTTCTTTCCTTATTTTACAAAGAAGAAAAGACATTACAGTGAATTTGGATACATAGTAATGAAAAAGCAGACACCTGGATGGATAAATTTCTTTTTTTTTTTTTTTAAGCTTTTTATTTGTATAACATATGTATAGGTAGTTCCCCAACCTTGATCTTTACAAAGCTTTCCAATACAAATTTTACCCCCAGTCCCCTCCCCTCCCCTAGATGGCAGGAAGTCCACTACATGTTAATAATGTTGAAATGCTTGAGAAGTTATGCAAGAAAAATCCTATCTACAAGAAAAAAAAAAAAGAATCAGAGAAAGGCAACACAATGCAAGCAAATGTCAATAGAGATCATGAAAATGTTACGTTGTGGTCCATATTTCATGTCCCTCTTTCTGGGTGTATATGGTTTTCTTCAGTGAACAACTGGAACTGGTTTGAGACAATTCTTTATTGCAGAGATCCATGTCCATCAGAATTGATCATCATGTAATACTGTTGTTGCTGTGCATGATGATCTCCTGGTTCTGCTCGTTTCACTCAGCATCAGTTCATGCAAGTCTCTCCAGGCCTCTCTGAAATCGTCCTGCTGGTCGTTTCTTACAGAACAATAATATTCCATAACATTCATATACCATAATTTATTCAGCCACTCTCCAATTGATGGGCATCCCTTCAGTTTCCAGTTTCTAGCCACTACAAAAAGGGCTGCCACAAACATTCTTGCACATGTGGGTCCCTTTCCCTCCTCTAAGATCTCTTTGGGAGATAGGCCCAGTAGAAACACTGCTGGGTCAAAGGGTATGCACAGTTTGACAACTTTTTGAGCATAGCTCCAAATTGCTCTCCAGAATGGTTGGATCCGTTCACAGTTCCACCAACAATGTATTAGTGTCCCAGTTTTCCCACATCCCCTCCAACATTCATCGTTATCTTTTCCTGTCATTTTAGCCAAACTGACAGGTGTATAGTGATATCTCAGAGTTGTCTTAATTTGCATTTCTCTGATCAATAGTGATTTGGAGCAACTTTTCATATGACTAGAGATGGTTTTAATTTCATCATCTGAAAATTGTCTGTTCATATCCCTTGACCACTTATCTATTGAAGAGTGGCTTGAATTCTTATATATATGAGACAATTCTCTATATATTTTAGAAATGAGGCCTTTATCAGAACCATTAAATGTAAAGATGATTTCCCATTTAGATGCTTCTCTCCTAATCTTGTCTGCATTTGTTTTGTTTGTACAGAAACTTTTTAACTTAATATAGTCAAAATTATCCATCTGGTGTTCAATTAGGAGTGCCAAGTCTTCTTTGGACATAAATTTGTTCCACCTCCACAGGTCTGAGAGATAAACTATATTAGGTTCCTCTAACTTGCTTACAAAGTCCCTCTTTATATCTAGATCATGAACCCATTTAGATCTTATATTGGTATGTGGTGTTAGGTATGGGTCAAGCCCTAATTTCTTCCACACTAGTTTCCAATTTTCCCAGCAGTTTTTGCCAAATACAGAGTATTTATCCCAAAAGCTGTGGTCTTTGGGTTTATCGAACACTAGATTGTTAAGGTTAATGCCTAGGTTTTCCTGATAACCTATCCTGTGCCACTGATCCCCTGCTCTATTTCTTATCCAGTACCAAACGGTTTTGATGACCGCTGCTTTATAATATAGTTTTAGATCTGGTACAGCAAAGCCACCTTCATCTGCCTTTTTTTTTTCATTAATCCCCTTGAAATCCTTGACCTTTTGTTCTTCCAAATGAACTTTGCTACTATTTTTTCTAGATCTGTAAAATAATTTCTTGGGAGTTTGATTGGTATGGCACTAAATAAGTAGATTAGTTTGGGTAGTATTGTCATTTTTATTATGTTCGCTCTGCCTACCCATGAGCACTTAATATTTTTCCAATTGATTAGGTCTGATTTTATTTGTGTGGAAAGTGTTTTGTAATTTAGTTCGTATAGTTTCTGACTTTTCCTTGGCAGATAGATTCCGAAA
>JAJPUD010005377.1:109893-160577 GCA_023553655.1 Myrmecobius fasciatus
AATTGTTCTTTGAATGTTTGGTAGAATTCACATGTAAATCCATCTGGCCCTGGAGATTTTTTCTTAGGGAGTTGGTTAATGGCTTGTTCTATTTCTTTTTCTAATATGGGACTATTTAAATAATTTATATCCTCTTCTGTTAACCTCGGCAATCTATATTTTTGTAGATATTCCTCCATTTCATTCAGATTATCAAACTTACTGGCATAAAGTTGGGCAAAGTAACTCCTAATTATTGCTTTAATTTCCTCTTCATTGAAGGAAAGTTCTCCATTATCATTCTTGAGACTAACAATTTGATTTTCCTCTTTCCTTTTTCTTATCAAATTAACTAAAGGCTTATCTATTTTGTTGGTTCTATGAAAAAACCAACAAAATAGATAAGCCTTTAGTTAATTTGATAAGAATTTTTTTTTTTTTTTTTTTTTTTTTTTTTTTTTTTTTTTTTCCAATTTGGTATTTAATTGAGGGTTTTTAATTTGTTCTTTTTCTAGTTTTTTTAATAATAAGCCCAATTCATTGATCCTTTCTTTCTCTATTTTATGCAAGTAAGCATCTAGAGATATAAAATTGCCCCTTAAAACCGCTTTGGCCGTATCCCACAAATTTTGCTATGTTGTCTCCTTATTGTCATTCTCCTGGATGAAATTATTGATTGTGTCTATGATTTGCTCTTTTTTTTTTTTTTTTTTTTTTTTTTTTTTTTTTTTTTTTTTTTTTTCTCCTGGCCTTATATTGCATGTGATTTTTATTGCATCATGATCTGAAAAGGATGCATTTACTATTTCTGCCTTTCTGCATTTGATTTTAAGGTTTTTATGCCCTAATACATGGTCAATTTTTGTATAGGTTCCATGGACTGCTGAGAAAAAAGTAAACTCTCTACTGTCTCCATTCAACTTTCTCCATAGATCTATCATACCTAACTTTTCTAACAATTGGTTTATCTCCCTAGTTTCTTTCTTGTTGATTTTGTAGTTTGATTTATCTAATTCTGAGAGAGCAAGGTTGAGATCCCCCACTAGTATCGTTTGGCTGTCTATTTCTTCTTGCATCTCTCTTAATTTCTCCCCTAGGAATTTGTGTGGTATTGCACTTGGTGCATATATATTTAGTATAGATATTGCTACATTATCTATGGTACCCTTTAATAAAATATAGTTTCCTTCCTTATCTCTTTTGATTAGATCTATCTTGGCTTTTACTTGATCTGAGATAAGGATTGCTCCCCCTGCTTTTTTTTGTTCGCCTGAAGCATAATAGGTCCTGCTCCAGCCTTTTACCTTCATCCTATATGTGTCACTATGTTTTAGATGTGTTTCTTGTAGACAACATATTGTGGGAATCTGGTTTTTAATCTAGTCTGCTATCTGCTTCCGCTTTATGGGAGAGTTCATCCCATTCACATTCACAGATAGAATAACTAATTCTTTATTTCCTGCCATCTTATTTACCCAAGTTATGTTTTCCCCTTTCCTTTCCCCTTTCTCCCTTCCCCCCACCTCAGTACTTTGCTTTTGATGACCCCTCCCCCAAACAATACTCCCCTTTCCTTTCCCGTTTCTCCCTTCCCCCCTCTTCAGTACTTTGCTTTTGATGACCCCCTCCCCAAACAATACTCCACCCTTTAGATCCCTTCCCCCTGTTTTTACTCCTTTCCCCTGATTCTATTTTCCCTTCTATTAGTTTGTCCCTTACTTTTCCTCCTTTCCCTCCCACTTCCCTCTAGCAACAGACAAGTTTCTATGTGAAATCAAATGTCTGATATACACTTTTAGAGCCCAACCTGATGAGAGTAAGATTTACACAGTGCTCGTCTCCCTCCCCTCTTTCTCTCAATTATATTAGGTTTTCTTTGCCTCTTCAAGTGATTTTACCTTGTTTTTACCTCCTTTTTTTTTAGATCTTATTTTACCACTTTTTCCCTCTTTTCCCCAGTATGGCAACCTTTTCCCCTCTAGTTCTCTTTTTCATATTATCAAAGTAATATTTAGTTAATTATACCGCCAAACTTTAAGTATCCCCCTAGTAAAAATAAAGTTCTCAAGAGTCCTTTCCTTTTTACCTTTTTATGCATCTCTTGAGTTCTGTGTTTGGGTGTCGAATTTTTTGTTCAGATCCGGTCTTTTCATTAGAAATAGGTGAAATTCACCTATATCATGGAATGACCATCTTCTTCCCTGGAGGATAATGCTCATTCTAGCTGGATAGGTTATTCTTGGCTGTAATCCAAGTTCCTTTGCCCTTCGGAATATCTGGTTCCAGGCCCTTGGATCCTTCAGTGTGGAAGCTGACAGATCCTGACAGATTCTAATTATTGATCCTCGGTATTTGAATTGTTTCTTTCTAGCTGCTAGCAGAATCTGTTCCTTGGTGCTATAGTCCTGAAATTTAGCCACGATATTCCTTGGGGTTTTAATTTTGGGGTCTCTTTGAGGAGGTGATCGGTGAATTCTTGCAATGGTGATTTTGCCCTTTGATTCTACAATCTCAGGGCAGTTTTCTTTCAGGATTTCCTGGAAGATAGTGTTTAGATTCTTTTTTTGATCATGGCTTTCAGGAAGTCCAATAATCCTTAGATTGTCTCTCCTAGATCTATTTTCTAAGTCAGTTGTTTTTCCTAGGAGATATTTCATATTTTCTTCTAATTTTTCATTTTTTTGTTTTTGTTTGACTGATTCTTCAAGTCTTCGTGAGTCATTCACTTGCATTTGTTCAATTCTTATTTTTAAAGTGTTGTTTTCTTCAGTTACCTTTTTAAGTTCCTTTTGTAACTGGCCAATTTGTTCACTGCACTCTTTTTCCACTTCACTAATTTTATTTTTTAATAAATTGGTGTCTTTTTCATATCTTTTTTGCAGAGCATCATATCCTTCTTGCAAGATACTGTATCCTTCTTGCACTGATTTCAATTTATTTTCCCATTTATCCTCCAGCTCTCTTTTGAGGTTCTTTATGCAATCTTCCAGAAAGGCCTTTTGAAACGGGGACCAGTGATGGTCGCTGTTTTTTTCTGGATTTTTGTCTAAAGAAACCTCTGTATCTGAGGTCGTTTCTTTGCCTTGATAAAAGCTGTCTATGGTGAGAGCTCTCTTTTGCTTCTTCATCATTTTTTTTTTTTTAGACAGAGTGGATATCTCTTTAAGGTAGGGGAAAAAAAAACCTTGGCTGAAGACGCTTTGCCCTGGGGCACTTTGGTGAGTTGACTTAAGGTGCTGGGCCGGTGGGGGCTAGGACTAAGTCCGAATTACTCCTTAAACAAGGCAAGTCTGCCAGAACACCTGCCCCCAATCAGGGCAGAGTGTCCGGAGTGCCTCAGATAAACTCCAGGTGTTTGGAATTTGGAGTTTGGAGTTTGGAATTTCATCCACGGTGAGCCGAGCTGAGTCCCACCCTCACTTCCGGCCTGCACAGTTGTAGTCTATTTATCTCTCTGTCCGAGTCCGACTAACCTGATATGAAGTTCTCCAAAGAGCCGTGCCCAAATATTTCTGAGTTCGTTGACTTGAAGATCAGTTCAGAGGCTTATTTTATTGTTGATTTGAGAGAAGATCAGAGGAGAGGCAGAAAGTCAACTTTTCACTCCGCCATCTTGGCTCCGCCCCCATCCAGGCCTTTCTAAAGTCATCTGACTGATCGTTTCATATAGAATAATATTATTCCATAATATTCATATACCATAACTTATTCATCCATTCTCCAACTGATGGGTATCCATTCAAGTTTCTAATTTCTTGCCATTACATAAAGGGCTGCCATAAACGTTTTTGCACATGTGGGTCCCTGTCCCTCCTTTAAGATCTCTTTGGGATATAGGCTCAGTAGAAACACTGCTGGATCAAAGGATATGCAGAATTTAATAATTTTTTGAGCATAGTTCCAAATTGCTCTCCAGAATGGCTGGATCTGTTCACAATTCCACATTACTGGTGGAATCCTCACCAACATTCATCATTATTTTTTTTCTGTCATTTTCGCCAATCTGAAAGATGTGTAATGGTATCTCAGAGTTGCCTTAATTTGCATTTCTCTGATCAATAGTGATTTAAGAGCACCTTTTCATATGACTAGAAATAGTTTTAATTTCTTCATCTGAGAATTGTCTGTTCATATCCTTTGACCATTTATCAATTGGAGAATGGCTTGAATTCTTAAAAATTTGAGTCAATTCTCTATATATTTTAGAAATGAGTTCTTTATCAGAACCCTTAAATGTAAAAATGTTTTCTCAATTTATTACTTCCCTTCTAATCTTGTTTGAATTAGTTTTGTCTGTACAAAACTTTTTAGCTTAATATAAACAAAATTATCTATTTAGAAAATTATCTATTTGATGTTCAGTTATGAGTTCCAGTTCTTCTTTGGTCATAAATTCCTTCCTTCTCCACAGTTGTGAGAGGTAAACTATCTTATATTCTTCTAATTTTCTTATAACATCACTCTTTATGTCTAGATAATGAACCCATTTTATTCTTATCTTGGTATGTGGTGTTAGGTGTGGGTCAGTGCCTAGTTTTTTCCATACTAGTTTCCAATTTTCCCAGGAGTTTTTGTCAAATAGTGAGTTTTTATCCCAAAAGTTGAGGTCTTTAGGTTTGTCAAACACTCTATTTTGTCTTTTGAACCCAACTTATTCCACTGATGGACTACTCTATTTCTTAGCCAAGTACCAAATGGTTTTGATGACTGCTGCTTTATAATAGAGTTTTAGGTCTGGGATAGCTAGGCCATCTACATTTGCATTTTTCCATTAATTCCCTTGAAATTCTTGACCTTTTGTTCTTCCAGATGAATATTGTTATTATTTTTTCTAGATGTGTAAAATAATTTCTTGGGAGTTTGATTGGTATGGCACTAAATAAGTAGATTAATTTAGATAGTATTGTCAATTTTATTATATTTACTTGGCCCACCTATGAGCACTTGGTATTTTTTCAACTTTTATTAGATCTAACTTTATTTGTTTTGTATAGTTCCTTACTTTTTATCTTGGCAGAAAGATTATTTAATATTCTATATTATCTACAATTACTTTAAAGGGAATTTTTCTTTGTATCTCTTGCTGCTAGACTTTGTTGGTAGCATATAAAAATTCTGATGATTTATGTTTATTTATTTTGTATCCTGTAACTTTGCTAAAGTTGTGAATTGTTTTTAGTAGTTTTTTAGTTGATTATGTAGGATCCTCTAAGTATACCATCATATCATATGCAGAGAGTGATAATTTTGTTTCCTTATTATCTGTTGTGATTACTTTAATCTCTTTTTCTTCTCTTATTGACAAAGCTAATATTTCTAATATAATATCGAATAGTAATGGTGATAATGGACAACCTTGTTTCACTCCTGATCTTATTGGGAATGGTTTTGTTTTGTCCCCATTACATATGATGCTTTTTGATGGTTTTAAATAGATGCTAATGATCATTTTGTCCATTTATTCCCATAGTGTTTTTGATAGGAATGGGTTTTGGATTTTATGAAATGCTTTTTCTTCATTTATTGAGATAATCATATATTTTTGTTATTTTGTTTATTGATATAGTCAATTATGCTAATAATTTTCCTAATATTGAACCAGTCCTGCATTCTTGGTATAAATCCTCCTCGATGATAGTATATTATCCTGGGGATGACTTTCTGTAATCTCTTTGCTAATATTTTATTTAAGATTTTTGCATCAATATTCATTAGAGAAATTGGTCTATCATTTTCTTTCTCTGTTTTCATCCTAGTATCAGCACTATATCTGTGTCATAAAAGGAATTTGGTATAGGAGTACTTCTTTTCTTATTTTTTCAAATGTTTTCTATACTATTGGAATTAATTGTTCTTTAAGTATTTGATAGAATTCACATATAAATCCATCTGGCCCTGGAGATTTTTTCTTAGGGAGTTGATTACTAGCTTGTTCTGTTTCTTTTTTCTTAAATGGGACTATTTAAATAATTTATTCCTTCTTCTGTTAACCTGGGCAATCTACATTTTTGTAGATATTCCTCCATTTTATTTAGGTTATCAAATTTATTGACACATAGTTGGGCAAAGTAACTCCTAATCATTACTCTAATTTCCTCTTTATTGGTGGAAAGTTCTCCCTTTTCATTTTTGAGGCTAACAATTTGATTTTCTTCTTTCCTTTTTCTAATCAAATTAAATAAAGGTTTATCTATTTTGTTGGTTTTTTTCATAAAACCTATTCTTAGTTTTATTAATTCAATACTTTTCTTATTTTTAATTTCATTAACCTTCCCTTTTATTTTCAGAATTTCAAATTTGATATTTAATTGAAGGTTTTTAATTTGTTCCTTTTCTAGCTTTTTTAGTTGTAAGCCGAATTCATTGATGATCTCTTTTTTTTATTTTATGCAAGTAAGCATCTGGAAATATAAAATTTCCCCTTATTACTGCTTTGACTGCATCTTACAAATTTTGATATGCTATCTCATTATTGTCATTCTCTTGAATGAAGTTATTGATTGTGTCTGTAGTTTGTTGTTTTACCCATTCATTCTTTAAGATGAGATTATTTAGTTTCTAATTAATTTTTAGTCTATTTTCCCCTGGCCTTTTATTGCATATAATTTTAATTACATCAGGACCTGGAAAAAATGCATTTACTATTTCTTCCTTTCTGCATTTGATTTTGAGGGTTTTATACTCTAATACATGGCCAGTTTTTTTTTAATAGATTCCATGAACTGCTGAGAAAAAAAGTGTACTCCTTTTTGTCTCCATTCAGTATTCTGCAGAGATCTATCATACCTAACTTTTCTAACATTCTGTTTATCTCCTTAACTTTTTTCTTATTTATTTTGTGATTTGATTTATCTAATTCTGAGAGAGCAAGATTGAGATCCCCTACTAGTATAACTTTGCTTTCTGTTTCTTCTTGCAGCTCTCTTGACTTCTCCTCTATGAATTTAGATGCTATACCACATGGTTCATATATGTTTAGTATTGATATTGCTTCATTATTTGTCGTATCCTTTAGCAATATATAGTTTCCTTCCTTATCTCTTTCAATTAGATCTATTTTCGCTTTTTCTTGATCTGAGATCAGGATTGCTACCCCTGCTTTTATTGTTGTTGTTGTTGTTCATTTACTTGATCAGGATCACTACCCTGCCTTTTTTAATTCACCCCAAACATAATAAGTGATAGAAATAGAAATTTCATTTAAATAATTAAGGAGAGTTTAAAATACTTAGAAATCTATCTACTGAGATGCATACAAGAGATATAAGAACACAATTATAAAACACTCTTTACATAAGTGAAATATATTTAGAGTTTTGAAGGTTAAGAATATTAATGGATTCAATGAAGTAAAATGGGAATGAAGGGGGATGAATGGTACCAGATACCACAAAGCCATAAACATCAAAACAATTTGATCCAAGGTAAGAAATAGAGAGATTGAATTAGAGAGAGAATCATTTAATCACAGTATCCTAATGTTTACTATTTGACAAAGTTTTTTTAGAAAAACTGGGAAATAGTGTGGTAAAAACTAAGTTTAAATCAACAGCTTAGAGTACGTATTAGAGAAAGCTTCAAGTGGGTATGTAATTTGGACATAAAGGTTCATATCATAAGCAGATTAGAGGGGCATAGAAGAAATTATTTGTCAAATCTTTGGAAAGGTGAAGATTCTTGATCAAACAAGAGATAAGATATTTATTAAAGGTAAAATGTACAATTTTGATTACACAAAATGACCAAGTTTTAGCCTAAATAAAACTCATGTGGCCAAAATTAGATGAGAAGCTTAACTTTGGGGAAAGAATATTTGTAGCAAGTTTCTGTGATAAAAATCTTATGTATAAGAAAAGCTTTATCAGATTTGTAAGAATAAGAACTGTTAAGTCCCGCCCACCTCGACTGGGGACCTTAACTGCCCACCACTCTCCTTGTCTGGGGCAGACTCCCCTTCGCTCACCTCAACAGGAGTCAACTGGTTTCTTACCTATTTCCCAGGTCTTCAGATGTCTTGGGCCCTGCTTATTTTAAGCAGGGAATTATCCCCACAGAACACCCGAGGTACGAAAGGCTGGCAACAGGTCTTTTATTATGGGATATCACAAACTGAAGTTCCCTATTACATGGCAATGCTAGATGTTACCCGACAGCGTGTTGGCAGTCTGCCAGTAGTGCCTAAGTGCTGATAGTGCCCCCCCCCCCCAGCCTGTTTACTCTCTTATATAATCTCCTGCTCCACATAATCCATGAGGGTAGTACCTTCCTCACCTGGCCCAGGAGGGAGGAGCTCTTCCCCCTAGTCTGTGTTTACCTACTTCACATGGTTCAGGAGGTAGGAGCCCCCTCCCTAGTCCCTGTTTACCCACTTCACATGATCCAGGAGGGTGGAGCCCCATTGACAGTATAACAGGTGTGAGGAGGCTCTTCCTCCTTACCGAGGCATACTCAATACCATCCCTGCCCTCCTGAGGGGCGGGCCTAGGCAGAATGCACCTCCGAATGTCCTCAGAACTCTGCCCCTGTTATCTGCTGTCTGTGGGCCCCAATGAAGAACCACTGTCTGTTTTATAAATATAAACAACATTTTCAAAGGAAGAAATATTTTTAAATACTCTAAATTATGAATAGCAAAATACAAATTCAAACAACTCTGTGATACACACATTAGATTGGCTAATTTGACAAAAAGGAAAATAATAAATGCCAGAGAACATGTAGGAACACAGGTATTTTAATGCAGAACTGTGAACTGACCAACTGATCTACCAGCCTTTCTGGAAAGCATTATCTTGAAACTATGCCCAAAAATGTATTAAACTTTGCATATACTTTGACTCATTAATACTGATGCTAGTTTTATATCCCAGAGATATCAAAGAAAAAATAAAAGGACTCATATTTATAAAAATACTTATAGGAGGTCTTTTTGTGGTATGAAAGAATTAGAAACTGAGGGGAAATAATTGAACAAGTTAGAGTATATGAATAGGATTCTATTGAATTGTAAGAAATGGTGAAGGGAGTAGTTTCAGAAAAATCTGGGAAGACTTACCTGAACTGATGCAACATGGAGTGAGCAGAACCAGGAGAAAAAATTGTATCATAACAAAAATATCGTAAAGACAGTCAACTTCGGAAGACTTGGAAACTTTGATTAACAGAGTGAGGAATCATGATTCCAAAGACATGATGAAATCTATTTCTAGAGAAATGAATGGACTTAGAGTTTCAAATGAACAATATATATATATATATATTTCTTTTGGACATAACTAATTATTTTTGCACAATTGTGTTTACTTGTAACATATCTTGAGTTTTTTGCATGTGTGTGTTTTATTTTTGCTGTGTTAATATGTAGGAGGTAAGGAAGGAGGGAAAAATATAGAAACAAAAAGAAGGTAAAAGGAGTGCATTGGGGGAGAAGGGAAAGGAAAGCTAGGTTACATTATTTATCAGTCTTGTTAAGTAATAATCTATCCAAATAAGAAAAAATGAGTAGGGTTAGTGGTTCACACTTGATACTCACTCATATCTGTCCTAGTCAAAAAGAGGGAAGAATTCATACATAGATAGTTCAGTACAGAAATATATTTCACTCAACAGGGAAATAAGAAACAGGAATTATAGAAAGGATAGATTAAAGTTTGTATTAGTCCTAATCATAATAAACTGTAAGGATTTATACATTTATATCTCTTTTTGAGATGGTAAAGAGGTACTCATTTAGGAAATGAATGAACAAGTTATAGTATATGATTATGGTGGGACACTTGCACTGTAAGAAACGAAGGGGTTTGTTCCTAGGAAACTTAGGAAGAACCATATGAATGAAAGCAGAATGAAGTGAACAGACTTGGAGGAACAATTTAAACCTCACCATGGTATTGTAGTAGGCAGCAAGGTAGCCTAGGCCAAGTCAAGAAGACATAAATTTGCTGTCAGACATTTATTAGCTATGTGGCCCTAGGCAAATCACTTAACCTGTACTGTAATTTACTAGAGAAGTAAATGGTGAACTCCCTCATATATTTTTGCTAGAAAATCCCAAGTGTGGCCACAAAGTCTGACATGACTGAAACAATTGAACATCAGCCCTTGATAAAAATAGGGGTATTTTTGAGGGAAAAGAACAATGAGTTCTGCTTTGGGCCTAAGATGCCTATGAGGCATCTACTTCAAAATGTTAAGTAGGCAACTGGTAATGCAAGACTTTGGATAAAAGTTGGGCTGAATATAAATCTGTTCATTATTTGAATGTAGATAATTATTGAACTCATGGGAAACTAATAAGATCATCAAGTGAGAGCATAAAGAGAGAAAAAAAGAAGAGTCTTGATAGTGTATTGGGGACACTAATGAGTGTTTCATGGATTAAGGTTTAGCTAGAAGCTAACAAGGAGTGGTCAGACCAGTTGGAGGTGTTTGAGAGGAAACAGTTTCATGAAACACACAGAGAAATATAGGAGGAGATGGTGAGCAAAGGTGGCAAATGCTGTACACAAGTCAAGAAGAATGAGTGAAAAAAACTATCAGATTTGACAGTTAGATACTGGTAATTTTGGAGAGATCAGTTTTGGTTGAATGACGAAATTAGAAGTGATGTGGTCAAGATCACATGGTTAGATCAAATGAGATTTTTTTTTTTTTTACGATGTGGACATTTGAGCATATTTGTAGTAGCATTGAAGGACTACCTGTAGTTAGGGAGAGATTGAAATTAGAGAATAAGGATGATAATTGAGATAATGAGATTAAATATGAGTCTGTAGAGGAGTTAGTTTAAGCCACTGGAGTTTAAAATGAGATAATGGTAGATGATATTAGAGGTCTCTATAAATAACTTTTAATTTCTTTGGCCAGGTACATTGTAAACCCTCAACTGAGCATGTGATCAAATAAATTTCAGAGTTCCTGAACATAGAAGTGAAACACTTTAGGTGATGGAAGATCAAAAATATGACCTTTCCTATGAATATCTGAAAGTTATAAGATTTAGGTCCTGGTAGTTGATTAGATTGAGGAACTTCTAAATTAGAACATTTGAGGAAAAATCAATGTGTATTTTGAAGTTTCTGGAATGAAGTCAGGACTTTTGGTGGAGGGAAAGAGCATGGAACTTACTGTTATTGGATTGGCAATAATGTCTTCCAGATTAAAGAATAGGTGATAAATTTGGATAAAGTAAACTTTAAAAGACAAATTGCTGAATGTTTACAGGGAGAATTTGGAAGTGGCCATTAGAAGCAAAGAGTTTTGACTTGACAACGGAAATCATTTCTGGGATACCTTTTATTTTTGAAAGAAATGTAGTACTTAGATCTGTTTCATACCTAATTATACCTGGTCTTGGATGTCCTAGACTTTAAATCTTTGTTCTGACACTTTTTATTCAACTTTGGGCAAGTTTCTTAACACTTAAATTCAATTCCTCTTTAAACAAAAATTTTTTTTCCCAATTATCAGGCTTTTTTCCTTCTTCCAACTTTCTCCCCCTTCCCCACCCCCATTGTGGGAAATTTGGGGGAAAGAACTTTGACCATATCTAACAACATTTCTCATTCTGCATCATTTCTGTGAGCAGGTGGGTAATAATATTTTCTCATCCATCATCTGGATTCATGACTGTTATTTCATTGATCAGACTTCTTAAACTTCAAAATTGTTAATTTTTACAATGTTGATGTGTAGTATGTTGTTCTAATTATGCTTAAGTCACTTAAAATCTCTTTTGAGTGTTCTTTGATTTTTCTGAAATTGTCTCTTCATTTCTTGCTACATAATACATTCCATTATGTTGATAGATCATGATTTGTTCATCCATTTCCTAATTCATGGATACCCCTTTAGTTTCTAATTCTTGTTACCACAAAAAGAACTGTTAAAATATGTTTTGTTATGTAAGACCTCTTCTTCTTTCTTTGATCTCTTTGGTGTGTAGGCCTCATTTTGGTATTGGCTGTGTTAAAGAGTATATATACTTAATAACTTTTGGGACTATTCCAATTTGCTTTCCAAAATAATTAGCTCACAGCTCCACCAAAAATACATCAATGTGACTTTTCCCTCAGAGCCTCCAACATGTTATTTCCTTTTTTGTCAGTGTTGCCAGTCGATAGGTGTGAAGTGGAACCTCAGAGTTTTTTAATTTGTATTTCTCTAATTATTAGTGATTTGGAACATTTTTTTCTTATTGCCATTCCTATCCATCCTTCATTCAGCTCCCAAGGAGGTTTTCTAAAAGCAAAGGTGGATATATGGACTTTATACTCCTGTGTCCTTCCACTCAGTGAATGCCAATGGCTCCCCTATCACTTCTAGGATCAAATACAACATCCTATTTGGCATTCAAGGCCCTTCACAACCTAATCCTCACTCCCTGCTCCCTTGTCTTTTTAATCTTTTTGTACCTTACTCTTTCACCAAGAAATCCTCAATCCTGTGATAGTGGTTCTTGATGCTTCACAAACAAGACAGTTCATCTCTTAGCGCTGAACATTTTCTTTGGCTGTTTCCTGTCCCTGGAATGTTCTCCCTCATTTCTAGCTTCTGTCTTCCTTCACTATCCTAAGATACCATCTTCCATAGGAATCCTTTCCCAAATCCTCTTAATTCTAGTATCTTCCCTCTTTTAATTATTTCCTGTTCATCCCCTATAAACCTTCTTTGAATCTTTTTGTTTGCTTGTTTCCTCCATTGGACTGTGATCTCCTTGAGGGCAAGGGCTATCTTTTGCCTCTTTTTGTATCCCAATTGCTTAGCATAGTACTTTTCATATAATAATTGCTTATTGACTGACTTACAACTATAAGTGGCTTATATTTCTTCTCAAGAACTACTTGTTCATATCCTTTGATCAGTTATCAATTAGGGAAAGGAAAAGCCTCCAATTATTAAATGAGATAATATTTTTAAGGTGCTCAGCATAGTGCCTCTAACATATTACACAGCATATTCTTTCCCCTTCCTCCATTCCCCTCCAGTTTCTTAATCTTTAAAATGGAGATATTACTTGATTGATCTGCTTTTCATGTTTTTCTGAGAAAAGCACTTTATAAACCATTATTATTTTGAAATCCCCTTAATGTCACTCAAATGATGAATAAAGAACTTACTATATTTGTTCCATGTTAGCCCAATATTATGAATAAAAGATAAATACTATTTTCTAAAATATTTAATATTTTAGATTGCAAGCTTTTTGAGAACAAGATTTGTCTCATATTTTGTTCTACAGAACCTAGCACATTTCTTTACCCATAATAGTCAATGAATATATGTTGAAAGTTTCTAGATTAATATAATCAGAATCCAAATTTTAAAACTATGCCACCATTTAATCTGAAAGGATTTTAAGATTACTACTTGGAGAAGAAACTTTAGCCTTTAGCCTTCAACTGGCCATTAATTTTATGAATAGAGCTCATGTTTGGATTTCCTAAGATGAAAATTTGCAGTGAATTATGAAAAGCAAACAAGTATGACACTCTGTTCAGTTCACTGTTTTAGAAAGAAAGGTAAATGACAAGAAAATAGATCCAGGTATCAGGGCATTGCAGTAAATATTTATTAAATTCTTAATAAGTTCAAATCCTTTAGTTGGGCATTGTTATTGATTTAAATCATAGGGACTCCCTATGAATTAGTTTTTTTTTTCCTTAAGTTTTTGTTGATATCTTGTGTTTTTACATGACCTTCATTCAGAATGTCTTCTTTCAACAACTATTTCTTTAAACAAATTTTTTTTTAAAATTTAAAAAAATAGTTCAGGAAAGCCACTCTTGTGTTTAGTATGTATGGTTTCAATACAAATTTTTTGCAGCTTGCTTCTTTAGGACCTGCATAATAATTTTTATTTGTGTTTGCAGTGATGACCCTTGAGATGCTGAGATTACTTCAGTTATCAGAGAAAGATTCAATGATAGGCACTATTGTGTATCCACTAAGGCAACAAAGTAGCCTGATACTTTTAGAAAGATTTTCATGTGTTTGAAAATTGTTAGTTCTTGCTCCCTTTTTCCAGTTAAACAGAAATTCAGTTACTGAAAATTCAGGGTAATTGGAGTTTTGTTGTACTATATAATTATAATCAAAATGGATCATTTGCTGTTTATCATGTTGTGCGTGAACTTTGATCTTTCTTTCACTTTGCCACAAACAGTCCATTAGAAAGCATTTATAAAGCTCCCACTGTGTCAGGTGTTTTGCTGAATTTGGGTGGATACAAAGAAAATGCAAAAAATAACTCCTGCCCTTAAAGAGTTTACTTTGTAACAAGGGAGACTACACATACAAGTTATAAGGATATAATAAATGTCTGTATGTTTCTTAAAGATACAGAATATATGGGACCTAACCTTAGACGCAAATGTACAACCTTTTAAATCTACTAAATCCAAGTATTTTGTTTTTAAAAGGCAAAGCTAGGTGAACCTTAATTTTTCTGAGGACATAAACGGCATTTCTTGACTCAGAAAGTTGGCTCAAATATTGAATGAAAGTATTGTGAGTAATAAGGTATTTGCGAAAAGTTCTCAGCATGTCAAACTGGTCTTGTCCTGTTAAATAAGAGCAAAGCAATTTTCTTCCCAGTAAAAGGGAGGGGTTGGAGAGGATTGTTTTGACTTATAAAAGGGGTGGGGCTAAAGGTGCAAAAACAATCTGGGGAAAAGCCCTAGAAGGTGATGAGGGTCTTCTGAATCAAACCTATGTTTCTGAGTGTGAGCGTGTACACAGCCCACTTTAGGACCTCGCAGGCGCCTCTATGCTACTTGCCTCCAAGTAGCAGGCTCCTTACTTCCCGTCCCAGAAAAATCTGGACAGCTGCTCCTCTCTGCTTCTTTTCCTGAGGGGTTGTTTGCAGGGGCTCTGGACGCTCCTCCCTCCACTCTGGGCTTGCCCCGCCTTTCCCGTTTTCTACATGTGACTAGGTGCCTGTCTGCACAGAGGGAGGGAGACTAGGGCAGAAGGCTAGGATCAGACCAGGAAAGCAGAGCTCCCCGGGCCATTTGCAAGAAGGCACAACCACTACGGGTCAAGCTTAGGGAGGCAGCTGGGAAGGGGGGGGAGGGGAGACGGCACTGGCTGGCTCCCACCGAAGCCAAAAACTACAAGTACTTGTCCCGCTTGCGTGCAGGGACGCTGTGGGCCCCGGGGACCCTGACTTTTCTCTCTCGCGATAAGCTTTTTGCAGAGGGGCTGCAGCCCGTGTCTACCTCGAAGGCTGCAACTGCTGCTGCGGCTTAGCTGCTGGTATCTAGACTCGAGCTCTGGAGAAGGTAACTACTGGACCTGGGATGCCGGGAGACCTTGTGGGGCCGGCAAGATCAAGGATGTAGTAGCTTGGGAAGGGGCTGACAGTGGGAGTGCTGCTGCTAAAACAGTATTGAACTCGCACAGGGAAACTCTCTTGAGGATCCTGCAGTATGCAGGCAGGGCGTGCGTGCGTGCGTGTGCGCGTGTGTGTGTGTGTGTGTGTGTGTATGGGGAGGGGGGTGTTATTGATGTGGCCAGGTTATCAGCCTCTGAAATGGGTTGCAAAGGAGGGAAAGACTGAACTTGAGCCAAAAATCTGGGTGAATGACTTGTGGCCAAGCATAAAAGGGGAGTAGTACAGCTCCAGAGAATTGCTAGGGGTGGGGTGAAGAACGGGAAGCTGACCCCCATTGTGCCTGACTTAGGAAAATACTGCAAGGTGAATGCTTAGGTTGTCTTCTTGGGGGTGTGGGGGTGGGGTAGGTATTGCTCAGGAAAAGACATGGAGCTACAGTTAGATTATTTGTGGGGTTTTTGTTTTTTGCTAAATACTGCTCACAGGTCAAATAGGAGGCACTGAAAGAAACTGTCCTAAATAACCTTTCAAGTTAGTGATTTGTTGCCTATCACCATCCTGGTTGACATTGAGATGAACTTAACATGGGTTGTTAGAAACCAAGCAGAAAAAATACCCTGAGAAAGAAATGGAAATGATGTTGGTATTCAGACTCAACTTTAAATTCTTAATGTTAGTTAATGTTTTTGTTTATCCCTAAGCTTTTGAGCTTTTTGTGGAAATCATTGAGAAATGTATCTTGTGTATCATGTTATGCTAGTTCTTTGGGGTGGGGTGGAGGAGTGAGGATGTTAAGAAGAGAAGATATAAGTGTAACAGAATGCCAGAAAAAAAAATCTATTTTGATCACTTTAAAAAAAAAAAACAACCTATAAATTTCTGTATTTTATTTTGTATTTGTACTAGTACAGCATTTGACTTTTGAAGGCATAGTTCTATTATCTGGATAGCTTTTCCAAAATAGAAAAATGCTTGAAATGTGTGTTGGTGGAAATAATATATACAGTGGTGTGGGTTAGACTCTCTGGATTGAAATATTAACTTTGCTTTCACTTTCTGGTTTCATTAAAGTTTGGTTTCAGCCCAGATGCTGATATTTTTGGCAAGTTCAGCTCATTTTTATTTCAGTGGATATTTAGTATGTAGAAACTGTGGGGTAAAAGCTATTTTTGTCCTTTGGCTCAATATAATTCTATTTCAAGCTGAAATTCCATTTCAGCGGTAAAAGAAGTATCTTTTATTTGATACATTTAAAGAAATGATGTCTTTTTAAGACAGTCACGTTTTGTGATCCATTTTCTCCTGTTTTGGAGGATTGGGAATTTTAGGGTTTTGTGATTAAATTGTTATCAAGATGCCAAATGCAAATCCATAACCCTCAGCTATGTTCCTTACAAAAAGAGAGGAAAATTATTATTATAACATGTTTTAAAGCTCGAGATATAATTTTTCAGATTTATACTTTAAGCATCCCACACATGCCAAAATTACTGTTACTTCAGTGTTTGAATTACAAAGTCAGAGGGCCTTCAGAGATCATTTAGTCTGATTTGTACCTGAAAAGAATTTCTCCTATAACATACTCCCAAATCACAGATTTTATAATCTTTTGTTTTAAATGTACTGGGATATCAAGGCCACAGAGTGTGGTAAAATATGTAATTATTTTCATTATTAAAAGATACTATTGCATTTCTGTCACTTGAACTACTAGGTTTATCAGCTCCAATTACATATTGGGAATTTTTCAAGTATGCCAGAGAGAAATTTAATATTGCTTAACTTAGATATTTAATGTTGCATAATTTATATTTATATATTTGGCATTCACTGGTTTTACAACCTCAAAACATCTGAGAAATATTGGGCTATACTATAGTTTTACAAATTAATTGGATATCATTTTGTACCAAATTGTATCCTACCAGAGTTAGATAGTTCAGGATTTTGTACATTATTTCCTAAAATTTTGAAAAGTTATAAGAATTTTATTGTGGTCTTATTTCATTTTCAAAAGTATAGTTATTTGACAGTGACTGGGTTTTGTTACATGATATTTTATTGTATTTTCATGGCCCAAACTTCATATTTGAAGTAAAAGTTACTGTATCCTAATACATATCACCTAGCCATGTAGTCTGTCTTAGCATTTGAGTTTAGTATTGTATTAGTTCAAAGAAAATTCTGTTTACTTTGTTGTTTTTTGGTTACCTTTATTTCCATATTTGACTTTTCCAAAGTTTTCTTTACCCTGTTTAACTCTCCTAGCTGTAGGATGAGATTGACTCTCAACATTCATTTTTTATAAGATTCTGAGTTACAAATTTTTCTCCTTCCTCTCACCCTTTCCCCCTGTAACCCCGAGAGCAAGCAATTTGACATAGGTTAGACATGTTCTGCAATCATGTTAATCATATTTCAGTGAGATTGACTCTTGAACAGTGGTTCAAGAGTTGTCCCTGAGTTATATTAACTGTATGACCTTTGGCAAATCCCTTAACCTTTTAGTTGTTCCAAGCAATTCTCTCATACTGTAAATTATAGAGCAAATACTAATCCATATTGAAGGAGTTCTTCACTAGGAACTCCCTTCTCTGATGAAATTGTTACCACCTCCAACTCCAAAACACAAAAAGGGGCTTCTCACTAGGAACTTGCTTCTCTGATGAAATTGTTTCCACCCCCAACTCCAAAACACAAAAGGGGCTATAGTTGAGTGCTTAAAATCTTTGCTCCAAGTTTCTTTTTTAAATTAATTTCTCCTTCCTTTCCTTCCCTTTTATATATTTTATATGTGTATTCTCAAACTTACTCTGATTAATGAAACTCCTTTTAGAATTGGATTGAATCACACATCCACATTAGTCTCTTTGGACAACTGAACTTTTCTTACGTATGGGAATTATATCCTTTTGTGTCTTCAAAATTTAATTCTTTGAAGAATTTCATTATTTGGGGACCAATTTCCATTAAAGAATTTTAGTTTCTGTAATCCCATCCTTTTTCTGAACTCTCCCTTTAAAAAAAGGAATAAAGTCTTTCAAAATCGATGGAATTTGTCAAAATAATGCTAAGTTTTTCTCTATCACAAATTCTAAGATGAAATGGCTTCTTGTGTCAAAATTATTATCTTATTCTGGTCCCCCTAAACATCATCTCCCTTTATGGTCAGTTTAATGAGTATAAGTAGCCAGTATAAGGTGGCAATAGTAGGAATATTGCAAAGGAAACCAAGAGGTCACAAACCCTCCTAAAAATCAAAGGAACATAATTTTCAAATTCTATCACATATTACCCCCAAATCACATCCTATTAATAAGTGCTAAAACAGGGAAAGTCATCTAAGCCTTGTTATTGGGATCTTCTGTTCCTGTGTTATGTAAATCTCAAGACAAGTTCCAAATGTCTTTAGTAAGACTAGCAAAACACCAAATATGCTGCTAACTTTGATGTGTTAAAGTTTTACATGTAACTGAGGTAATCTGGAGATGCTAATGAACTAATCCCAAAGTTGCACAGGTAAGCAGTAGTCTTATTCTTCCCCCACAACCATATAAAAAGTGAAACCTCAATTTCTTTCCCTTTACCCTAAGGTCTCTTCCATCTCCATCTGGATACTGGCTGCCAAGTGCTCCCAAATTAATCTATAAATACCTGAGTTATGCTCCTTGCTTCTTGCCCATTCCATTTTCTTTCCTTGCTCCCTGCCTTCATTCACCCTATTACTGACCCTCCCCTGTCTCTCTTTTCAATATATGTCTCTATTTTCTGTGCCTATTTATCCCAGTACCTTCTGATTTCAGCTTCAATTCCAGCTGCCATTGTGATCTTTCTACATGATTATCCAAAAAAACAGGTTTGCCTGCTTAATTTCATAATTTCATAAATTAATTATCAATTCACCCTTCCCCTCAACATTATCATTATTTGTATTTCAGCAGCCACTTTTTCTTGTCACCAGCTATCAGATCTAGAATAGCAGTTGTCCTTTTTGTCAAATCAGGATATCTTGCCTGTTCTGGTTTGGGCAGGAAGTATTCCAGCAACTGTCTAGATAATTGAAGTCCTTCATTTTACCTCTATCATCATCATCATTATCATGACCATAATCTTTAAAAAGAATTTATTAAATATTTAATGTGTGCTGGGCATTGTGTTAAGTGCTTCACATGCAAAGAAAAGCAAGAATATGGAGTTAATACTCTAATGAAGCTACATATATTTAATAAATGTGTATATGTCTATATCTCCATTAAACATATATGTGTATTTGTATATACATATACAACAGACACATATATGTAAATGTGTATGTATAAGTATAAAATGGGAGGTAATCTCAGAAGAAATGTAATAGCAGTATGGGTGGGAGTGGAGTGAAGAAAGTCTCTTAGAGAAGGTAGGTTTTCAGCTGAGTCTTGATTGAGGCCAGGAAGTGCAGAGAGCAATGGGGTTCAGATGGGAGAGTTGGGGGAGGAAGGAGAAGTGGAAGTTGGGGTTATGATTAATGCTGCCAATAGATCATAGAGTTTATCCAGGGGAAAAAAGTATAAGACTGAAAAGATAGAAAGGGGCCAGGTAGGGAGTGAAAGGCTTCAAAAGTCACACAGAAAATTTTCTGTTTGATCCCAGAGCCACTGAAGAATAAGGAGGTGACATGGTCATGCTTGTTCTTTATAGAAAGATTGCTTTGTTAGCTGAGTGAAGAATGGATTGCAAAGGGGAGAGACTTGAGGCAGGAAAACTAACCTATTGCTTTTGCAGTAGTCTAGAGGAGAAGTGATATTGGATGGCCTGTACTGGGGTGTTGGGTATGTGTTTGGAGCATATTTGAGGGCTTTTATGAAGGTAGAGATGACAAGATTTGGCTACAGATTGGCTATGTGGAGTAAAGTGAAATGAGTTGAAGATGATAGGTTGCTAGTCTAAGATGCTGATGCCTTTGACAGTAATGGTAAAAGAGGAAGGTTTTGGTGGGGAAAGGGTTCTTTTTTTTAGAGATAATGCGTTTGATATGGTTATCAGAAGCAATTGGAGCTCAGGAGAGCTTCTTTTTGACTTATGCTATATAAAGGGGTGTGTGTGTGTGTGTGTGTATATCAAGTTGCTTGTTTTCATGTTGTCTCCCCATTAGGTTTTTATGTCATGGAGCAGGGACTTTCTTTTGCCTTTCTTTGTATCCCCAGCCATTGTACCTGGTATAAAATAGGGGCTTAATTAATACTGACTGACTGCCCAGGCAAGAAGAGCCACCTCTTCCCATGAAACCAGGGTAGAGGAGATGGTAGGAGAAGATATCTGAATGATGTGATTTAAGGAAGGGAGAAGGAGCTTACAATGAATGGCTTCAATTTTATTATTGATATGATCAGTCAGTCCCTGGTTTCAATATAAGAGGGAAGACGACATTTAAACCATGTACAAACAAGATATATCCATACCACACACACACACACACACACACACACACACACACACACACTAAATTGGAATTAAACAACAGAGGAAAGACATTAGAATTAAAGGGCAGGGGGAAGGAATTTGGAAAGGTTTCCAGTAAAAGGTGAGATCTTATTCAGGACATGAAGCAATCCATGGAAATCATCAAGCAAAGATGAGGAAGTGAGGAGGGAAACATATCCCAGACTTAGGGGATGGTCAGAGAAAATGTCTGGAGTTGAGTTATGAAGTGATTTATTCAGGGAACATTAAAGAAGCAAATATATTTGGTTCACAGAATATAGAGGGACATAAACTTTACGAATACTGGAAAGATGGGAGAAGGGCAGGTTGTAAAGGGCTTTGACTGCCAAATAGAATTTTATATTTAATCCTGGAGGTTATAGAGAGTCATTGGAATTTATTGATTGGGCATTACGGGAGAAAAGAACTGGTAAATTTTGACAACTGAGTAAAGGATGGGCTGGATTGGGAAGATACATATGGCAGGCATATCATATCAGTAAGGTTTTTCAATACTTCAGGGATGAGCAGGTGAGGGGAATGCGTTAGAAGAAAGAAGGGAATATAGGCAAGCAACAAATTGGAAAGGGGGAGGGAGGAGAAGGGATAAGGAAGTGGGGAATTAACACTGACACCTAAATTGGGAGGCTGGGTAACTGGGAGACTGGTGATAGCTTCAGCAGTAATAGGTATGGATAAGGAGTGGGGGAAGGTTTAGGAGCAAAGATAATGAATTCTGTTTTAGAATTTAGAATGTTGAGTTTAAGATGTCTATTGGACATTCAGTTTGTTCAATAGGAGTAAGAGATTCAAGACTGAAGGTCAGCAGAGCAGTTGGGACTGGCTAAGTAAATTTGAGAATCATCTGCATAGAGTTAAGTGAATCCATGGGAGTTGATGAGATCACCAAGTAAAATAGTATAGAAGGAGAGAAGTGTCAGGTCAGGTCCTCAATTGAGAGGGTGAGGTGAGAGGGAGTACTATGGGAGCCTGGAGGAAGGAAGATAAACTTTGGAATAGATGCTGTGGTTTGTGGGAGAGTGAATTGATTTGATGAAAGATAAAAGAGAATTGCCTTGCTCTAGTTCAGGATCCAGTTGAAATTATGGAACTTAATAAATTTGTAGCAGACTCCATGGAAAGTTTGTAAATGGTTTCCTCACATCCTCATTAATTTCTAATGATAATATTGCTCTGATCTTCCTCACCCCAAAATTCTCTACCATATTTACTCTTCCTTGCTTCCTGTATTGCCTTATGTGAGTCTGTGTTAATCTCAAGTATTCCATGCCTCTGCTTGCCATTTTACCTATCTGCTTTGCCATTCAACTTCCCTGGGCCATAGTTTTCTCATTTGTAAAATGAGAGGGTTGAACTAGATGGACTATTTAATTTCTAGATCTACAATCCTGTGAGACTCATGACAAGGGTATAACTTGGGAAGGATATGCCTGCCATAAAATGTATTGAATAAAGTATGCTTTGTATTCTTATCATGGATCTTACAGGATCCTGCATCTAGATATCATCTATAGGCCAACCTCCTCATTTTGCAAACAAGGAAATGAAGACCCTAAGGAGGTTAAATGATTTGTCTAAAATCACACATGTAATAATGCATATAGGTAGGTACTCTTGACTCTTGAGAACCAAGTCTTCATGAAATAAATGAAATTCGGGTACTCTTGATTCTTGAGAACCAAGTTTTCATGAAATAAATGAAATTTGCCTCCATGTTCCAACGCTCATTTTATCAACATGAGATCATAGAATTGGATGGAACTTGAAGGATTATGTAATTACTCTCTTTTTGTTGCAGAAGAGGAAACTGAGACCTGGAAAGGTTAGGTAATTGGCCCAAAGTTGCACAAGTAGAGAGTAGCAGACCTGGGATTAAAATACAATTTTCTAACTTCAAATCCAATGCATTTTCCACTGGATAGTAATTCAATCTGCAATTATTGAGCTCCCTTTTATGAGTTTGTTTAGAAAACATTAGACAACTTTTTGGAAGTGAAACAATATAGAGCAGGTACTGATATTCATCTTTAATTGGACTTCTTTATACCAATGAAATAGGTCATCTGGTTTAAAAGAAAAAAAAGGAAGCATTCTAATAGGAACTGGAGAATTTAAAGTGATGACAGAAAGAAAACTTTAAAACTACATTATTAGGAGTTGAGATAAGACATTTCTGAAAATATGTCAAAGAGAAAAGAAAATTTAACTTTAAAATAAATTTTTTATCCTAATACCTTAACCTTTACTATTACTTTGAACTCTTTGCAAATTTATACTGCTCAAGTACTAGAAATTCTCACATTAATGAAATTTAATTTGGTTCAATTATCATCTCAGTGGCAGTCATGAATTGTTGAATTATACCATTTAAGATTGAGTTTTTATAGAGGATACAATATTGACCTTAAAATCTCATGATTGATTCCTTCTTATCCTGGTTACTGATGCAAGGAGATCTGCTTTCATAACTACTAGAGATTTTCCTTGTCTTTTGAACATGTTAATTATTTTTTGTTCACCTGTATTTAGACATTTGAAGTCATAGTTTTGATTAGTGGCTTTTTTCTTATGTTCTTGTCCCTGTCGATTTTTGTGTACCTGTTGTTGTTTATTTTTCCTTTTCTGTGCTATAGCTACTCTTCATAGTATCCAGTACAATGGATATTTGCATGCATATTTTCTAGCTAAATGCTAGTATGAATTATCTGTCAACAACATCAACCTTTTTTGAAAATAAAAACTATGTATTGGGTATTTGTTCTATAAGGCCTTTATGTGCAAAAGAAGGTAGAGCTATTGTGGGTATATTAATAAGTATAATGAAAAGAATTAAGTTTTTGATAGGGTTGCAAAGTGTATCTAAATCAGAAGAGAGAGAAATCCAACTTAAGGGACCAGGCCTATTTTTATTATAAGGAAGTAGTATTTGAGTTGGGTCTTGAAGGAATGGATATGACCTCAGCTTAAAGAAATGGATGTGAATATGCTATAAGGACATTCTTTGCATTGAAAACAATGTAAAATGAGTACATGGGAAGAAAAGGATGGATCAGATTTGGGATAAGGCAGATAACGTCACAGAAGTGTGAAGTATGTATGTATGTATATGGAACTAGTGTGAGATTAGCCTCCTTGTTTCTTGTATATATTGAGACACAGAGAGACAGAGACCTTAGATTCTACAAGAATATTTTCTAGATGAGGAAATTAGGCCTACAGAGACTGAGTGGCTTGTCCAAGGGCATGCAGGTAGTCAACATGAATTTATTAAATACTATATACAAGAGTAGGGATAAAAAAAAAAAGCAAAACCTCATTCTGATACAGAGAACAATATGTAAGTGTCTGTACATACTTGATTAGAGAGAGTAGATAGAAAGTAATTTCAGATAAAGGGGACTAGTTAGGGTTAGGAAAGGTGACCAGAAAAGATCTCATGTAGAAAATAAGATATGAACTAAGCTTTTAAGAAAGCCTGGAAGGTAGGGCATCAGAGGTGAAGAAGTAGAGTATTCCAGGTATTTAAAGGCACATTCAAGATCATCTTTCTATGAGAAGCTATAACTAGGTCATTTTACCTATATCGTACAGTACTTGGAAAGGGGAGCAAAGTGTAAGAAAACGTGAAAGGGTATGAAGGGGCCAGATTGTGAAGGATGTTAAGTGGCAGAGGGCTTTATATTTGATCCTGAAAGTAATAAGGAATCATTGGATTTTCTTTAGTAGGGAATTAGCATAGTCAGACTTGCTCTTTAGGAAAAATCACTTTGGAAGCTGAACAGAGCATTGATTGGAACAGGAAAAGATTTAAGGCAGAAAGATCTAATTAGAAAGCTATTTCAGTGTTCTAGCAAAAGAGGTGACAAGGGCCAGCCTCTACCAGACTGATGCCTGATTGATTCAAAACAAAGAAATATCTAGGAAAGGTGTTTTAAAGGTAAATATGACAGGATTTGATAATGAATTGGCTATGTGAATGAATGAAGCATAGAGCATTATACCAAAGTGGCAAGCTTGATCTGCAAAGTAATAGGAAAGTTGAGAAGTGAGAAGTACTTCTAGAGAAAACAGGATAAATCTGGGAAACATCTTCATAGAGATGATAATTGTACACATGGGAGCTGATGAAATCACCAAGTGATAATATATAGTAAAAAGAGAAAGAGGACTCTGATGGAGCCATGGGGGAAATCCATGCTTAAGAGGAATAATCTGGATGGAGGAGGAGACTTCAAGGGAGCAGGAGGAAACAATGTCTTGAAAAGGCAGAGATTGTGTCTAGTAGGAGTGCAAAGCAGGATTTGAACTTGGGTTTGTTCGACTCAAAATTCAATGCTCTTTCCACTGTGCTATGATGCCAATACTGGAGGCATGAAACTCCCTAACCTCAGCTAGATTGCAGAGAGTCTTGTGTGACAGGCTAAGAAATTAAGTCATTTGTTTAGTAAAAACAAAGGAGTTTTTGAATGTTTTTGAGCAGTAAAGTAATGACTTATGTAATTAAAAAATAAATTTGTTGGTATGAAGGATGGACTTACCATGAGACACTGGAGGTGGAAAAACCAGTAAGATGAAACATGATATAGTAGAAGGAGCCCTGGACTTGATGTCAGAACATCTGCATCTGGATTCCTCCTCTGACCATTTCTTTCTCTGAAAAACAACTAGGGACTAAGGATGAACTAGATATAAGGAAGGTACTTTTGGTTCTGAATCTATGGTGTTACAGACTTATTACTACAATATTTATTTGTTAAAAATCACTGTTTTCAAGGCCAAACTCAGATGTTCCTCTGAAATCTTCCCTGAATAAATCATCCCAAATGAAAGGATTCTTGCTTTCCAGCTTCCTCATCACACTTTGTCTAGCTTTCCTTTATCTCCTTTACATTCTGTTTTGTATCATATAAATTTGATGTATACCTCCTCAATGGACTAAATATTCCTGGAGGGCCGAGACATGTTTTTCATCTTTATATCCTTTGCACCTACCACAGTGCCTTGCATATAGAAGGCATATAGAAGTAATTAATTGTTGTAATTAGAGGTGAAACTTATCCTCATGTATCAAGTCTTAATGTAAGCTTTGTACCTATGCGCTTGCTTTGGTTTATACATACACACACACATATACACAGACATATATTTGTCTTGAGAAGAACGTATCATAATGAATTGCTTAATATCCAAGTCCTGGAGTGTGGCTAAATAAGTATTAAAACAACACTTATTGAATTTTTGCTGTTCCAGATATTAGATGGGAAGATGACAGCAGGAGATCCCTCAAAAATTTTTTAGAGGATGAAATGAGCACAGATCAGATGGTATGGACTGAAGAAATATTTCAAGGAATCATTTCAAATTATAAGGCATAGAAAAAGCCACTGAAGCTGTGATAGGACAGTTTGATGGTAACAATGATAAGTGAAATTCAAGTGTGTTTAGTGAAAAAAAAAACATAGATTTAAGAGGCAGAATTCTCAACAATAATATTTTTAAAAAATTACTGAAGCTACCAAACTGAGAATGTTTTGGCTAAGTGTAACACAGAAAGAACAGTAAATCAGATGTTTGGTATGTTTGCCTATTTGACAGTAAGGTGGTGCATTGGAAAGACATGCTCTCTCTGGAATAGGGAAGATCCAAGTGCTAAATCAGCCTCAGAAACTAATTATATTTGTGATTCTGGGCAAGTTACTTAACCTGTTTGTCCCAATTTCCTCAACTGTAAAATGGACAGGGTCACAGCATTTACTGTATAAGATGGTTATGGAGATTATTTCATTTCAATTCAATGGACAATAATTAAGCTCCTACTATGTGCCAGGTGCTGTGCTAAGTACTGGAGAGTCAAATCAGAAAGATGAACTCTGCCCTAAAGAATCTTAGGAAATAATAGGGAGGTGGTGGTGATGAGATAAAAAGGTAACACATAAAAAGAAGCTGAAAAGGACAAGGACACAAGTTAGGAAAGGCAGGCACCAAGGGAAACCCAGCACAGGGACATGATATTTGTTGGGGAGGAAAGCAAACAAAGATGCTGATGAAAAATCAAGTTATCTGCAAAGTTCTGAGCCCTGTATCAAGGAATGCATTGGAGGAGTTTATTACTCTATCCTCCAGCCTTCCAATCAGAGGGGAGAGGAGACTGAAGGAGTTGAGAAAAGCTGAGTCAGTCTGCATGGTAATGAGATTGCAGGTGATCACCTTATCCTAGGGTATTCTTGTGAAGTGGAAACCAGTATTTATAAAGTGTTTAGCACATTGTCGGACACAGTGTAGACACTAAATAAATGCTCATTCTCCCCCTACATCCTTCCCCCATGTCTGTAGGCCAATAACACTTTCTGCTACAAGCATAATTTTAAAATTTAAAAAGGTTAGCTGTGCGCCATTGATTAAGGTATACTGTATGGGTCAAATCATGTTCCTTCTTATAACAAATTAACATCCCCATACTCCTGCCTCCAGCATTTTAAAATTATTTTACTCTGTAGTATGGCATACATCTTCCTTTTCTCCTTATCATTCTGAATAATACACTCTACTTTAATTCTTCATTACCTTTTGCATGAATGAATGCAGTAGCTTCATTGGAATCATAGGATTTAAAACTAAAGGAGCTGTAAAGCTCCCCTAGTCTGGCACACTCATTTTAAAGATTCTGCTCTTCAGGTGATTGCCCTAAGGTCATATAGATGTACTGTACTTTTAACACAGTAATCTATATTAAAATGTTTATTCCTCAACATCTGAACAATGTCTATGTATATAAAAGCACCCTTAAGAATAGAGCTATAAAAATTAATCACCTTGGACTAATGATAGGAACTTAATGGTCATCAACAAACAAACATTTGATGTACAGTTATCTCTTATACATATATGGGGATTAAGAGTGCAAGTGCCCCCATGATCTGAAAAAGCTGTGTAAAATTTTTTGGCCCTACCTCTGTATCAGGGAAGAAATCTGAATTTTTTTGTTTTTTCTTTTATGGGGTATTTACTGTATCTCATAAAATTTGGGTTGATATTACATGGTACTATATATTTTATATATTTCTGAATTTCTAAACTTTTTTCTGTATTATTTGCTGGTCTTTGCATGTTGTCTGTAAAACTCCACAAAAATTCTCAATTAATTTCTTAGGCTAACCCCAATGTATCGAAACTATGGTGGGGAAAAGTTGCGATTTGAAAGGTATAACTACCATGAAGAATAAGAAAGTTATATAAGAAAATGTGAACTTCTGTTACGTGCAACTTTTTTTTTTTTGTTCATACCTACATAGGTATATACATATAGTTAACAAATCTTTTTTATCCTCTTAAATACTTTAAAAAATTTATGCTTTATGGATGCTCTTTTTTTTTTACTTGTTATTACCTAAAAAGGTAATAACTCTCTGCCAAATAGGAGCCATCCTTTGTAACAAGTATGTATAGTCGGGGCAGCTAGGTGGCGCAGTGGATAGAGCACCAGCCCTGAAGTCAGGAGAACCTGAGTTCAAATCTGGTCTCAGACACTTAACACCACCTAGCTGTGTGACCCTGGGCAAGTCACTTAACCTCAATTGCCTCAGCAAAAAGCAAAAAACAAAACAAAACAAAACAAGTATGTATAGTAAAGCAAAACAAAAAAAGGCATTTTGTCCATGTCTGAGGTTATATGACTCATTCTGTATCTTGTTCATCACCTCTCTGCCAAGATGATCATAATTGTAATCTAAAAAAATTGAATATTGTTCAATAATTAGTAATAGTTGAATACATTAAAGTACCCAGAAGCATAAGAAACATTTTAAATGCTTTGGCTTTTGAATTTAGTCACTTGAAGAACTAATTCCCTGAAAATACTAAAGCCAATTTTCAACATTTATCTGAACCATCATTTGCTTTTTTTTTTTCCCATCAGACTCCACTTTCAAATAAAATGTCCCAATTAAAATATACTTAAGTTTTTAGGATCAATTCATTTCTGCTTAGTCTCTGTTGGCACTTCTTCCTCCCTATCTCCTTTACATAAATGTCCCCAGACGCTCTCTCCTGGGTTCTCTTCTCTCAATGTGTACTTTCTCCCTCACTTATGCCCATAGCTTCAATGATTTTTTCTATGCACATGTATTCCAGATCTATTTCTCCAGCTTTGATCTTATTGCCATAATCTAGACTTTGATTTCTTGTTACTTGCTGACCTGTTGGATAAATTCCCACCCAGATGTCCCTTTGTTACCTAATGTTTCACAAGTTGCAAAATAAATTTATCATCTTTCCTCCTAAAACTGTTTTTCTCTCCGATGTTTCTGTCAATGGTATCTCTATTCCCTCATTCATTCATTCTTATGTAAAACTCATCATACACCAAACCTCCATCATCTCTTATTTGGACTTGTTCATTGACCTAGTTACTGCCATAAATCTCTCTTTATTCCACCCCGTCTGACTCCATCTCCTATATCTGTGTGTTTTTGAATTAACTGTCATCTCCATCTCCTCCACCTCAAAGAATTCCTTTAACTAGTATTGACTAAGTGATGTCTATTCTGATTCTCTCATGCTGTTCAACCCTTCTTTTGCTATCTTTTATTTAACTCCATTGTGGTTGTATTTTTCTATTTAAAAAAAATTTTGTTATACATGTACATTCAGGTTTTTTTTTTTTTTTTAACGTTTCCAAATGAGTCATGTAGGAAGAGAAAAATCAGAACTAAAGGAAAAACCACGAGAAAGAAAAAAAGTGAGAATAGTATATTTTAATCTGCATTTAATCTCCATAATTTTCTTTCTATTTAGGATGGCATTTTCTATCCAAAGTTTATTAGAATAGCCTTGGATTGCTGAATTGCCATATCGTAGTTGATCATCATACATACTTGCTACTACTACTGGGTACAGTGCTTTTTTGCTTCTGTTTGTTTCACTCAGCATCAGTTTATGTAAATCTTTCCAGGCTTTTCTGAAATCAACCTGTTCATCATTTCT
The DNA here is from genome assembly GCA_023553655.1 of Myrmecobius fasciatus. Lineage (NCBI taxonomy): Eukaryota > Metazoa > Chordata > Mammalia > Dasyuromorphia > Myrmecobiidae > Myrmecobius > Myrmecobius fasciatus. Next base: position 139,673 of record JAJPUD010005377.1, read on the forward strand.
TATAGAACCATAATATTCTATTACTTTTATATACCATAACTTATTCATCCATTCCCCAACTGATGGGCATCGACTCAGTTTCCAGTTCTTGCCACCACAAAAAGAACTGCAAACATTTTTGCGTATGTGGGTTCTTTTTCTTCTTTTATGATCTCTTTGGGATACAGACCCAGTAGTGTTATACTTATTATGTGCATATTTTATTTTATTTTTATATATATTGTGTTTAATTTATATTATATATTTTTTTATTCTTTATTTACTATGTAAATACATACATAGACACACAAAAGAGAATTCTCTCCTTTTAAAAAAATTCTGAGCACAAAACCTGATATATTTATAGTAGGCATTTGGTAAGTGTTAATTGAGTCATCAAATCAATCGCTAATCCTCAATTTTACTTCTGCAATGTTTTTCATATCATATCTGCGATGTTTTAACTCTATCATTCTCATTTATGCAACCTTAGTTTAGGTCTTTATTATTTTCTACTCAGATATGAACTATTACAACATCATTATACTAATAGGATTTTGAACATTAAAGGTTACCTTAAAAATGATACCCTTTTTTCAGATGCCAAAATTAAAGTCCAGAGAGGTTAATTGTTGGTCTAAAATCACTAAGCTTTTAGTGGCAAAACTGAAATTGGAGTCTGAATTCACCCTGTACCTCTGGATGCAGTTTATTTTCATTATATCATTTGCTCCTACATGGTATTAGGGAATATTTATAATTTTTAACATAATAACATTCCATTAAATAAGTAAATCATAACTTGTTTAATCATTCTCTCATCAACGAAGCACATACTTTGTTTCCAGTTTTTTGTAATTAAAAGTATTTTTGGTTTTATATATATATATATACACACACATATACATAGACACATATATATGTTATAACTCTGCATAAAAGAATATAACATTTTAATGTTTGTTCACATAACTTCAAAGTATTTTCCAGAATGAAGGGAAAAATTCATAGGCTAACAAACTATATATTAGGGCAGCTTCCTTCTAAGACCTTACCAGCATTGACTATTTCTGGCCTTTGTTATCCTTCTAGTTTGTTGGGTATAACATGAAACCCCAAAGATATTTTTATTTACATTTCTCTTGTTATTAGTGTTTTGGAGTACTTTTTCATAGGTTTGTTGATAGTTTGTAACTCTTTTTTTGAAAACATTTTCTCTTTTGACCATGTAGCTACTAAGGTATGGCTCTTGGTCTTAATATATTTATCCATTTACATTTTAGATATTGTACTTTTCTCAGGTATTTAATGCAAACATGATTAGATTTTTTTTAATCTAGGAAGGATGCCCAACAATAGAAATGCATATTTCTTAGTCAGTTTGCCTATGGCTGTTATTCAGAGAAGAGATATCTATATGTTTATAAATATATACATACTATACATATAACAATCTTCATACTTTTTTATTTCTTTGTTTTTCCGAAGTCATCAAATTGAGTCATTAAATCAATTGCTAATCCTAAACAATTTTACTTCTGCAATGTCTTTCATATCATATCTGCAATGTCTTAACTCTTTATCATTCTCACCACAATTATACCATAGTTAGCAACCTTCCGATTAGAAATCATACCAAACAATTTTACGTATACATGGCAATATTGGCTGTCTTTGTAGAATGTTGTTAGATTGAAAATGAATTTATATAATTTTACTCATAGGCATTTTCTTAAATGGGATGATATTTTTATCGCTTAACAATACTAACTCTAGAATGGAGAGTAAAATTTTATCTATGATATCATTGGTTGAGAAAATTACTCCTACTAATGCAAGTTAACACCTTCTTTATAATTTGTAGTCTCATGAGTTTCCTAGATTGCCAAGTAATTAAGGGATTTAACCAGAGTCATACCACCACCATTGCTTAATCAAAGGTACCCTTGTTTTATTGCATTTGAGACTAACTTACTATTCATCATTATTTTTACATAGTATCATTATAATTGTCTACCTAAAATTTCATCGTTCTTACTGCTTCAGTTACTTGGACTTGATGTGCGAAAAATGTATGCAGTATAAATAGAAAACCCTGTGAAACACAACAAAATATATGTGTACATAGTTTTTGCTGTTAAGGAGCTGTGATTTTTTTCATGACTCAGATCACCTTTCCATCCACTAATCAGTGCTACCCACTTTAACATGATTTACTTAGTTTGTTTTGCCCATATTGAGCCAAAACAGTTTTTTTTTTTCAGTCACATTTCATCTTAGTGTGTAGATATGGTCTAATAGAAGTGCTATTTGATTTCTTAAGGTCCATTTTAACTCTAGCATTCTATGATTCTGAAGTACTAAACCAGAGTCCAACCGGTTTTATGTTAACATCTCAATTTTTTAGGAAAAAAGTTTTATTTCAGATAATAATTCACTTTTCATAACACATGAAATCTACAGACGACAAATACTGTATAGCAAATTAATTACTTAAAATTAAAGTAGACATGAGGTGGTGGAGGAGGACATTATACTGTACCCTATACAGCTACATAATCTTTTAACATTGGCTGTCCTCTGAAAACTAATGGAGAGTTTGCTGGGGCTTTGCTGCAATTGGAAGATTGAATTCTCAATCATCTTTGACACTGTCCTTCAAGGCTGGTGGATGGTGTCAGAACTTGTGAAGGTCACATCATTTTGAAATAATCCATCAAAGGTGTCTGCTTCATGAGCCATTTGAGATCCTTAAGTATCTCCCAGCCTGGCATCTGCAGATATTCTGGCAGAAAGTTTATCTAACACTTTTATTTTCTCACTAAGCTGCATGACTGACTTTGCATTCTTGGATTTAGAGCACAGAGTACTTGTACACTATGTTTTGGGGGCATAATTACCCCACAAAGCTTGAGTTTTAAAGGCAAACAATGAAAATATGCAATGAATGCACAGTAAATGCTTTACGAGGTTAGGTGAACAGACTATTGAAGCACCAGTAGGATAACACTCCATAAACTTGCTGCGTCACTCGTCTTATTTTTTCTCTGTTGCAGGTAGCTGGGAATGTGTATGATTGCCAGCGAAGGTAAAAATGAGATTCCTAATACAGTCATGCAGATGCTTGGAGTCAGAAAAGTTAGACATGCAGCCGCTGTGGATTGGCTGTAGATTGTCCAAATATCCACCTAGAAAAATCAGAAGACTCCTCATTAGAGCAGTTACATGTATAACTGCTGTGTATGCATGTGTAATCATGTTTTTGACAACAGTAACTCCTGAGGACCATCTAGACTGTCAAGAGAGGTGTTGTTCTCTGCCTTGTTGGAGGTGAGCTGGCATAGTGGATGAAATGCTAGGCTCAAAGTCAGGAGTACTCATCTTCTTGAGTACTAGTTGTGTTTCCTTGGACAAGTCACTTAACCCTGTTTGCCTCAGTTTTCTCATCTATAAAATGAATTGGAGAAGGAAGTGGCAAAACACTCCAGTATCTCTGCCAAGAGAACCCCAAATGGGGTCACAGAGGGTCAGATGTGATGACTGAAAATAATAGCAAATAAATACCAGAGCATAAATTGGACAAAAGGAGGGTCTAAAGAAGACAGTTACAGAATGAGCAACTGGAAGATGACATGACTTAGTTCAAAAGTTAGTGCCCTAATCAAGCCGAGAAGTTTGCTCCTAGGAGAAGTTGTGGCAGTATTGAATGTTAACAAGAGATTGTGACAGAGACATTGCCTTCAGAGGCAAGGCCATAAAAAAAGTCATGGACTCTAGGAGTTGGAGATAGCTATTTGTCCAATCCATACATGAAAGGAATCTCCACTATAAAATAGCCCAAACATGACATGTCTAAGACTCTCCTTGAAATCGTTCTTGGGAGTATAGTTATTTCTGCCATTACATTTTCATTGTTACTTTGACCCATTGCTTCTAGTTCTGCCCTTGAAGACAAGACAGAACAAATCTAACCATCCCTCCATGTAAGCCTTTTAATATGAAGTCAGACATTGCTTTCCCTGGAGAAAAATCAAGATCAAAAAATTACATTGGGATTATTGTGTTTTTTTTTCCTTTGCAAATATAAATCAGTTATAATAATCTGTGGTCTTGTAAATGACAGAAATGATCATTTCAAAAGCTTGCTTGGAAGAATAGTTACTTTGTAAGGATAAGAACAAAGTAATTTGGATTTGTAGTCACCAGTGGACAACATTAATACAACCTCACATCATGTTACAATTTGACAATGTTGATATATCCTGAGATCAAGGGCCCCCCTCCAAATGAGCTAAGGAGTAATGGGAGATGATTAATTATCATGAACCTAATAAAATAAAATTGCTTATATTCTTTTGATCTGTATTAACATGTTAACATACATCAACAATAGAATTATGGAAAAATAGCTTTTTTTTCTTGGCAGTTTTTTATTTCCTTTGACTGACTTATGAAGACTAATTTCCTCTTAGGAGACAGCTGGTGGTGTAGTGGATAGAATGCTGGGCATGGAGTCAGGAAGACAAGGTTCCAATCCAGCCCTAAACACTTGTTAGCTCTTTGATACTGGGTAAATCACTTAGCACCTATTTGCCTCAGTTTCCTCAACTGTAAAATGAAGATAGTAATAGTACAGGGTTGTGAAAAATCAAATGAGATGATATTTGCAGAAGTGCTTAGCATAATGGCTGGCACAAAGTAGGTACTTAATAAATTACTTATTCCTTCTTCCCTATCCTACTTTCCCTTTCCTTTGGTGGTTGTGTTGCAAATTACATTTCTTTCATTTCCTAAAAGCAGAATTAGGTTAAAATGTCACTGAAGAGCAGAAAGGACTTTTTAATCAGAAAAATTAAGGGGCCCCAAAAGGATTTAACCAATACTAGTTCACTGAGGAAGGTGAGCAAACTTGATTTCTAAACACAAATGAATTTATGGTTCTCATATTAACCTTCTTTAATCCCCTTTGGTTAACTGAATAGATCCTATCTGTATAGAACTCAGATATTTGGTAAGAATTCCCTTCGAAAGAAAGAGTTCTTTAGGAAATGAGAAACTTTACATCTCTTTTTTTTTTTGTCATAAAGAAGGAAGGAGGGAAGGAAGGAAGGAAGGAAATAGCTGTTAAATAACTTTTGGAGTACAAGAATATTTAAAATAATAATATTTAAAATATATAATATATAATATATAAAAATATATAATATTTAATATAATAATATTTTAAAAATCATTTATCCAGTAGGATTTTGCCAGGTGTATGTATGTATGTGTGTGTGTGAACATTACACATACATGTAGGTAGATGAAAACATCTGTTCTATGTGTTTTATATTAAAATACCCTCTTAATATTTGGCATTTGAATGCCATCTGTGAGCAAATTTTCAAAATACGTCATTTAACAGCCTCAATAGTAATACTTCCTTGTTTATATTTGTACAGTTCATCTCAGTTTACAAAGCACATTTAGCACTGATGGTCACTAGATTTTCACAATGGTTATTAGGTAGGTAGGGCAGATAGTAACTAATTCTGGTTTTACAGACTAGTGAGGCTTTAAAAGTTAAGTAATTTTACTCAAGGTCATCAATAATGAAGATAAAAGCTGTAAGTTCTTACTCTTACTCCTGTCCTTTCCCCTCTAGATTTCATTGTCTTTATGAAATATAATCAGAACCAGGTTTTAAAATTTTAATTGATTTTCTAAAGTTATGAACTTTTGATTGTTTTTGTCCAAAGGAAGAAAAACTCTTTGATTTTGAGAGCATATCCTCATCTTGTTTGCATAATCATTGATGATATTGGGAATGGTGGGTATTTTGTTTTTGCTTGTTTTGTGATGACTACCAAGTTGTTGTTAATGTTTTTTTCTAATCTACTAATTTATGGAACAGAAACATCAACAGCTTGGAATCAAGATGTTGGTTACAATCATTGCTCTGCCCCAGGTAGGATAGATTACTTAGGTTTTTTGTATTTAAATCTGATTATTCCTGGAACAAAAGATGATGGACTTGAATGCAAGTACCCACTTCTGTCACTTCTTGTGGGATCTTAAGAAATCACTGATTTCTCCTGAGCCTCTCTTTCCTTATCTATAAAAAGAGGCAGCTAGACTAGATTGCCTAAAAGCTTCCTTTCATTTCAAGGCCCTTTGTTTCTAAGTTTAATAATGCCATGCTATAGAGCCTTTAAAATAGTATATAAATGGAAATCCACAGATTATTAAAATTTTAAGTTTGTTACTTGAAAGTAAAATTAAGTAAAATTGTCACTACATGGCAGAAAGGATTTTTTAAATATAAAAAACAAGGGGCCTGAAAAGAATGTATCTAATACTAGTCCACTGAGAAAGCAGGATGTATTTGATTTCTAAATACAAATGGATTTGTGGTTAAAACTAAGCCATCTCTTGCTCTAAGTGTCTCAGGGGATGGTTTCTACTGTTTTTGCAGCACAAAGTTACCTTAACAGACTTTCAGCATTCTTTTTTTACCCATATCATTCATATCAGCCTCTCAGTTATTTCCAGCTGTTTCATTCTCATCTATATGTTAGTTATTGTCCTTTTTGATGACTGAACTAAAAACAAGAGTGTTTAAGAATTGTAGGAGGGGAAGCAGGTTGCTAAAATTGCTATGGACTTTTAGCCTACTTTAAAGCAGCAACCACAAGTTGGTTTTGATGTTCTGTGTCATGTACATTCTGATTTGTTGTAATGTGAGTAATTCAGTGCAGTATTTGGTAAGGGTCGGCTATCTGCACACCACCTGGTAAATAAGAGATGAATGACAGGTTCCCTACTTGTGTGAAGTTTGCATTCTCTTGGCAGGAGACAAACACATATGATTACAATACAGAATGAAACAAATGCAACAGAAAACTGTAAACTGTGAAGTGAGTGGGGAAAAGATCAGCAACTTGGTTATCTGGGGAAAGTTGTTAGAAAGAGGTACCATTTAAGCTGTTTTAGAAAACAAAATGAAGTGGAGATCATTATAGGAGTAAGAAGCAATTGAGAGAAGGACACTGGTAACTGTTGGGGAAAGGTGGGGATGGAGAATAATAAAGAGATGAGTAATCCTTTAATTATATTATAGTAGTATGAAATAGTAAGATTGTAAAATTAGGGTGGCACCAGTAATAAACTGGTACTTTTTAATAGATTGAAGGGAGGCTTAATTGTTTATTCTAAAACAAATGTTATGAAACCCAGGCAGATTATTCCTTAAATAGATGTGTCAATTCCATGGAAATTTTGGATGTGATATTCTTTTTGTTGATATTTAAAGATTTACCCCATTTTTATCTTTTATTTTTTAAACACATTTTGATACCTTTTGGTTTTGAGTCACTTTCATTTCTGAATGTATTCTTCCCTAATATAACAGCAATTCATTAAAAGTAATCAGCATAACAATTAGATCGGAGAGTATGTTTCTCATCTCTATCTGCCTCCTTTTCCTTAGTTGTAAGATAGGGATCATAAAGTCACCTACCTCACAAAGTAATTGTGAGGATCAAATGAGATGTTTGTAAAGTGCTTAGCATAGTGCTTGGCACATAATAGGTACTTAAAAATGTGTTTTACTTTCTTTCTCTTGTTCTCCTTCCCATACTCATAGAGTAACCATCTTAGTTTAAGTTCTGATTACTTCTTGCTTGAACTTTCACTTTGCCTCCAATTGATCCTTAGCACTTGTTGCTCCATCCTCAATCCCAGTGCCAAAATACTCAAGCACAGACCTGATCCCTACTTTTTAAGGTCCAGTCATTATCTCTTACCTTTAGGATTATACATACATGCATACATACATACATACATACACAGAGAGAGACAGATAGACAGACTCTTCTTTTTGGCTTTTAAAACCCTTATCAACTGGGTCCCAATTACATTACATATTTCCTTTCTACTTTCTTAAGGTCTAGCCAAATTGATTTTCTCTTTGTAATATTCATATAACCCTTCATCTCTCATTTCTGTATCTTCATGCTGCCTAACTCCGGTGCATGGAACATTTTCCCTTCTTTACCTCTACTTCCTAGGACACCTTTATTCCTATAATTAATCTATGAATAAGTATCTATTAATAAGTGTCTGCTATTATCTAAGTATTCAGGACTCAGCTGAACCACTTTCTACATAAAACATTTCTGGTGCCCCTCCCTGCAATTGGTAATTCCCTTTCTGCCTTATTATTTTTTATTTATTTATTATTTATTCTATATAGTTATATATGAATATATTGTTTCCACGAATAAAATATATGTACTCTTTGAAGAGTGACTTTCTGTTTTGTCTTTTCATCGTTTGTGCCCAGCACAGTGTTTGATACATTGAAGATTAAAGAAATGCTTGTTGATTGATTGTACCAGCAGTGTCAAAATTTTAAAAGTACCTAACCATTTTCTTTCATTACATCTCAGAGGGAAAGGTACCAAAACAACTGAAAAAACAAAACAAAAAACTCAGGTGAATAGTTAAAGGATGTGAAAAGACAATTTTCAGATGAAGAAATTGAAACTATTTCTAGTCATAAGAAAAGGTGCTCTGAATCACTATTGATCAGAGAAATGCAAATTAAGACAACTCTGAGATATCACTACACACCTCTCAGATTGGCTAAGATGACAAGAAAAGATAATGACGAATAGTGATGTGGGAAAACTGGGACACTGATACATTGTTGGTGGAACTGTGAACAGATTCAATCATTCTAGAGAGCAATTTGGAACTATGCTCAAAAAGTTATCAAACTGTGCATACACTTAGCCCAGCAGTGTTACTACTGGGCTTATATCCCAAAGAGATCTTAAAGGAGGGAAAGGGACCCACATGTGCAAGAATGTTCGTGGCAGCTCTTTTGGTAGTGGCAAGAAACTGAAAACTGAATGGATGCAGTTCGAGAGTGTCTGAATAAATTATGGTATATGAATGTTATGGAATATTATTGTTCTCTAAGAAACAACTAGCAGGATGATTTCAGAGAGGCCTGTAAGAGACCGACATGAACTGATGCTGAGTGAAATGAGCAGAACCAGGAGAAGACCGTACATAGCAACAAGAAAACTATATGATGATCAATTTTGATGGACAAAGCTGTCTTTAACAATGAGGTGATTCAAACCAGTTCCAATGATCTTGTGATGAAGAGAGCCATCTATACCCAGAGAGAGGACTGTGAGAACTGAGTGTGGTTCACAACATAGCATTTTCATTCTTTTTGTTGTATTTTTTGCTTCCATTTTATTTTGCTTCTCTCTCTCTTTTTTTTTTTTTTACTATTTTGATTAGATTTTTCTTGTGCATCACTATAATTGTATAAATAACATATGCGTATATTGGATTTAACATATATTTCTACCATGTTTAACATATATTAGACTACTTGCCATCTAGGGAAGGGTCATGGAGGAAGGTGGGGAAATTGGAATACAAGATTTTGCAAGAGCTAATGTTGAAGAATTGTCCCCACATATTTGAAAAATAAAAAGCTTTAATTAAAAAAGAAAAAAGAAACCCTCAGATATTACTTTTACCAGAGAGTAAAAAGGTGGCCTAGAAAACATTAGCAACCCTTGACCCATGTGCCTGCTTTTTGTCTCTAAAAATCTGACAATGACGTTTGTACTTATTGTGGGCACCATCAATAAAACAAAAAGAAAGCAACAAATAGCCTTTTTCAAGTGACTTTTTTTCCCCACCTACCAATTGCATCTTTACCATCACAGTAGGCAAAGAGGTGTTAAAAAAGTCTTTTTATGTTTATTGTTTATTGATTTTCAGAAAGCATTTGGCTTAGTTAACTGCAGTCTTACAGGCTCTCCTGAGAATAAGGTTCTCTCCGTGGTTTGTCCATGACAGACTTAACTCTAGCGATTACTTCAGTCAGGACTCCATTGAGTATTGATATAAAGTCAAGTGTTTGTCAAAGGTGTTAAGGAATATCATAAGAAATATCCTTTATAATGTCAAGGTGAAAATAGGATTTTAATTTCCTGTTTAAATTTAAAAGTTCTGCTTATTCATACTAATACCATCAATCTCTAAAACATTACATAGTCCCTAGAGAAATTCAAAATAATTCAAAAGAGATTATTTTAATTGTACATACTGCTAAACTGTAAAAACAAAGAGAATGAATAAAACCATTAATTTTCCCCCTGATTATTTTCTGTAGCTGCATAGCTAGCCCATGACATTAGTTCATTAATATGTGTATATTGAATAAGTATTTCGAATGGATAATGAGCTGGGCACAAAATTGAGGAGTTGAGAAAAAAATTAGAGAAAGTGATTGCAATTTGGAAAACTATACCATTTCCTCAATAATGCCCAATTGCTCATCAAAGCAAAAATTCCACTCTGTATTCTTTTTGCATTGTTATAGAATTGTGGAATATAATCATAAAAGAATTACAACAATTATAACTGTATAACTATATGTGGTTTTATATATATAATTATGTATACATATAGTTATGACTATAACTCAAAAGGTAAGGTAAATTTATATGGTGGATATAAACAGACTTAGCATTGTTTAGGAGTTGTACAACTGGCAAAGAGGTGGACTGATTGACAACAGTCTACTTTTAACCTTTAAATACAAAATGAACAAGAACTTAATGAATTTAAAGAACAATGAACTTAATAAAAGATCCTTTATTAAGTCTTCTATTGAAAATTTATAATAAAATGTTGCGGAGTTCTTCAAGATAAGTTGTGTTGGTGGAGGAAAGTATTCAAACTCATGATTTCAGCAATCATTCAAAGTTTAATATACAGTTACTTTCTAATAATTAAATCTGTCCAACTTTTATAAAAGGCTGAACCTAGGAAATAATAAACTTTCTAAAACAGTATGTTTAAACAAAAGCTAAATGACTGTCTCATTTGGAGGAGGAAGGGAGTTTAGAAGTCATATCATTCAATTGCATTTTATAGGTGATGAAATTATTTTCCCAGGATCACACAAATAGGTGGTAAGTAGGATCTAGGTTCAAATTCTGGCTCTGCATTTTACTACTTTTGTAACCTGTGAGTCAGTTAAATTTTTGGAGACTTATTTTCCTCAACTGTAAAATGAAGAAATTGGATGAGATGATTTCTTGTTCCTTCTGTTTCTAAACATATGATCTGTGATCCAAACAGAATTATAGGATCATACCTTAAATGGCATCTTGTCCAACTTCCTTATTTTACAGACAAGAACACCTGAGGCTAGGGAAGGTTATATCATTTGCCCCAGAATCACAGGTATTTAGTGTTAGAGACATGATTCAAACTCAGGTCTTTTAACTCCAAAGAAGATGTATGTATGCACACACACATCTGTCTATAAAGATTTTATAAGTGGGATTATCCCCATTGTAAAGAAATTCTCCTCATTTATTGAGCCAGGGTGCCAGCTCACAAAACAGATAAAAACCCAGAACAAGAGAATAACTTCATAATATATACAAGCACAACCTCAAAGAAAAATACAGCATGGCCTGCTAGGGATTCAACTAAAATTTCTGAAAGAAATCAAGAGTTTTAAAAATCACATCAAATAAAATGAAATCTTTTGAAAAAAGAATTTAAAAAAAAAAAGAGATCTAGAGAAAAGACTTGGAAGATGTTTGATACCCTGTCCAAGTAACAGGTTCCCTGCAAAGGAGAATTCCCCAAAGAGAAGTTAATGATAAAAGAAATAAAGGATACCTCATTTCCAAAGTAACTGACTGGGAAAACAGGTGAAGGAGGGAGAAAAGACACAATGAAATATTGTGCTCTTAAAAAGCCATTAAATAATGGAAAAAAGAAATAAAGAAAGGTGTGGGGGGGGAGTAGATGAGTTTATATATTGTATTTCAGGACACCTAGCTGAGATGCAGTGGATACACTGTGAGGCCTGAAGTCAGGAAGAGGGATCTTTCTGAGTTCAAATCTGATCTCAGACACTTACTAGTTATATGACCCTGGGTAAGTCACTTAACCCTGGTTGCCTCAGTTTCCTTATCTGCAAAATGAGCAGGAGAAGGAAATTATAAATTACTCTGAGATCTTTGCCAAGAAAACCCTAAGTTGGGTCGTGAAGAATCGATTACAACTGGACAGTAACCATATTTTTAAATATGATGGAAATTGCTCAGACTCAGTAGAACCAGAGTACAAAGTGCAAATAGAACCCACTGGTTACCTCCTTAAAGACACCTTGAAATGAAAATTTGCAGGAAAATCACAGTAAAAATCCAAAACGTTGAGATAAAAAAAAAAAAAAAAGTTGGGGCATCCAAAAATAAAGGCACAATCAGAATTTATAACTTTGTTTTTCATAATATATACATTGAGTGCTTCTATTATAAGACTATATGTAATTAGGCAAATTACCTTTTTCTTTTACAACTAAATTACTTGTCATTATAAATCAAAAAGATGACAACTAGGTAGCATATTGATACACATAATGAAATAAAAAGTAACTTGAAATTTTCACAGAAACATTACCTTATGTTAATTTGCTAACTTTATTTTGAAATGTTATTCCTTTGGGAAAACAGTCCAGCAAACAGTATCTTTGATCCATAAAAATGTGGAGCCATGAAAATTCAGTGATATAAAAGTATGTCACTATTGTCTTTTTCGTCAGTGGGAGAAAAATATTGTAGATAATGTGTTGTATTGCTATTTTATTCCTATTCCCATTTTGCTTTGAGGGGAAAAACAGTACATTAAGTGAAAGTAAATACAAAAAAAGATTTTAAAGCTGTTGAACAAAGCAGCAGAGTGACTGCATGAAATATTGGTGGAATATGCAGGGAGTGACTGGCACTATGAAAGAATGCTTCATTGTTTGCACAACCATGGTTGTTACACAGGTTGCTTCTCTTGAGAGCTGTAGATAATTGTATTCATTCATTTATGGCTTCTCCCCCATAACATAAACTTGATGTCATTTTTATGTATATGGAAAATGTACATTTTATGCATATGTATATTTTAGATTTTCCCGGTTAAACTCCAGTGGTTTCCTGTTACCACTAAGATCATTTACAAACTCCTCTAATCAGCATTTAAAGCCCTTCACAATCTGGCCCCATTCTACCTTTCCAGTCTTCTCCATTAGCCATCTTCATGTTCTTTATTGTGCTTACTGTCTCCCATATAACTGGGAGTGCTTTCATTCTTCAACTCTGCCTCCTTCTGCATGAGACTTCCCCATTATACTCTCAACTGCTGAAGCCTCCCCCTTCTCCGAGGGGATACCTTGTATCTGCTTTGTATATTTGTACACCTAATGGAAGCTCCTTGAAGGGAAGGGTTGTTTGACTTGTGTCTTTGTATCCTCTGCATAGTAAAATGCCCAATACATAGTAGGCACTTCATAAAAATTTGTTGATTGATTCCGCTCATATAATCAAAACTCTATTCCATTTTGCATTTCTTTACAAATGCTCCTGCTTTTTTTATTTGAAGGTTCTTAAATTTTATTTTCCATCTAGATTATGATTTTCAGATGAGCAACACCCTCCCATTTTTCCCCAAAAGTGCCTAGAAGTAGTAACTTAGTATAGGCAGTGGATGCAAAATTTGCCTTGTTTTCTCTTGTAGATTTTTCCAGTTAGTAGAATTCATTTAGTGTATTCTGTCTTGTTTTCAAAGAGACATCTAATGCTACAATGAAAGGAGATGAATGGTTCTTTTGCAAATGTCACCTTAAATGAAATGCTGTTAATGCTGACAGTTTTGAAACTAGTACAAAAGCACTAATAAGATTGTCTGGTCTATTCTGTTAGACTGATGTTCCAGTTGAAACCTTAGAGCTGATTAGGTTTATAAATACCTCATTAAGTAAATTCTGAATAAATCAGATTCCTGCTCTTCCACCTTCACTTGATATCTTCAATATTCCTCCCAATTTATTGTTTCCCTAATCTCTTATCCATAATTGCTCTATAAAAAGCACTTTGAAAATTTTCACCTAATTTAAGATTTAGAAGGTACCTCAAAGGTCGCCTAATCCCAATGCTTATCTCATCAATAGGCCCTCCTACAACATTTCTAATATGTGTTTTTAATAGCCTCCCTTGGAAATTTCCAAGGAGAGGGAATCTACAATCTCTCATGACATCTCTTCTGTCTCCACCTATCTTTCAAGTAGGTTATTCGGGATGTCTATTAAATAATCAAACTCCACATGTCCCAAACTGCACTTGCTATCTTTTCCATTATTGCTTCCCTCTTCTTAACTCTTTTTTTTTTTTTAAATTGTCAAGAACAACACCATCCTCCTAGTTGACCCGTCCCACGGGTCTCGAGCTAAGGGTGCCTGAAATCTCGCATCGGCCTGTGAGCCGAAGGCTGGGGAGGCTTCAACCTGGGGATGGGCTGTGAAAGGAAAGAATGGAGACCATTCTGTATAAGGGCAGAATAGCTCGTTTATTGAGGCATAGTACAGGGTTTATATACATTGTATATCAAAGTAAACTTTCATATAACAAAGGATGTAACATCTGTTGACCATTTGTCAGGAAATTGAGTAAGGGGAGGGATGTGGTATATGTGTGACTTTTTGAAGCAGGATGCCTGCTTGACACTTTCTTGAGATAATTGATCGTATCTGGCTTCCTGGTATGCACTTTTTGGGGGCAGGGGTTTGGTGATATTTTAACAGGCTCTTTGTCTCCAACAAATCCCCCTTTTCTATTTAATATGTGAAAGCCGAATTAGGGTAAAAAAGAAGGAGTCTCCTGGCCGGGGCCCATGCCGTGGAGCCGAGACATGGCCTGGATTTAAGGAGGAGTGATCCTAAGGCAAGCTTCTACCTCGTTTAGGAGGGATCGTTGATGACATTTTAGATCTCAGTTCTTCACCTTATCGGTAGTGTCTTTTGTAAAGTTCCAACAACCTTGTCCTTTCTAGGAAGGCCAGGGGTCTTGGTACTACATTGAAGAGAAGGCCTTATGCTGTGTCATTGTTGTAGCTGAGATCCCTTGTCTTCTTGAGGACAGCAAGCCTGTGGGTCATAGAGATTTATTTTTCTCTCCCAACCAGTCCTGTCCTAGCTCCAGCGACAGCTCCAGCGACATGTTCCCTGGCTAGAGACTCCCATTTTTACCTTTAACAGCACCTTTTATACCATGGTTTTTTGAGTAAACTTTCATCAAATTTTAGAGGGCTCATGTTACTAGTAGATTCTTCAATAGAATCATTACTGTTTAGCTGTTGATAGTAAACATGCGGTTTTTTGGCAATGGTTGAGTCTATTTGTTGTTTGATATATGATGTTAGCCTGTTAAATGCCCAAGGTCCAAAAGATATCAGTAATAGAAGTCCTATGAGGGGTCCTAACAGACTAGGGAGAAGAGTGGATAACCAGGGAGAGGTAGAAAACCAATTTTTGTACCATGACTCCTGTTTTTCCCTTTCCTTTTTGCGTTTTTCTAGATTGTCTCTTACTTTTTGTAAACTGTTTTCTACTAGTCCCAATTTGTCAGAGTAAAAACAGCATTCTTCCCTAAGGGCGGCGCATAATCCCCCTTGTTGTAAAAACAATAGATCAAGACCTCTTCTATTCTGTAGAACTACTTCTGCTAGAGACGCGACGGAGTCCTTGAGGTGTTGAAGCCCTGTCTGTAACTCTAAAATATCCTTATCTATAGCTGCACTAAGTTGATGAAATTGGTTAGTTGATTGTACAAGGGATGCAATACCTGTTCCAGTACCTATAGCTTCTAAGTCTAAAAGCGCCGTTTTCTTTAAAAAGGTGTGGTGACAGGCCTGTCTTAGGCTACATGGCTTGTGTTTCCTGAACACGGTGCCTTAGAATTGGCAGGGCCCCTGTCTTAGGCTATGGGAGCGGCCTCCGAGAATCCTTTGGGAGTGGACCCACACTAATCCCGTCATTGGGTAACCAGGCAGCGTGTGGCATGGCCCCTGTCTTAGGCTATGTGGGTTGCCTCCAAACCCTCCAGACCTCGGGCTCCCACTAATCCCGTCATTGGGTGATCCCTGCAGCCATTGGCATGATTATCCGTGTCAGGGCCATGCTAATCCCGTCATTGGCTCAGCCACAGCATACGTGAGAAATGAGGTAAAGCATGTCTGAGATTCGACCCAAAGGCGCTAAAGAGAAGTGAGGGATAGGGAAAGGGAAGGGGGTAAAAAGGAAAAATACAAATGGTTATAACAAGGTTAAATGCTGACAATTTTCACATATCATATCACATAACATCATAGGGGCAGCATAATATATCGTCGTGTGGATGAGTTTACAACATTGTCATCGTACATAAAGGATTAATACAATGTGCCAATGCATAAGGAATGTAAGTTTTTTTTTGTTTTTTTTTGTTTGTTTTTTTTTTTGTTTTTTTTTTGTTT
This sequence comes from Myrmecobius fasciatus, assembly GCA_023553655.1. Taxonomy (NCBI): domain Eukaryota; kingdom Metazoa; phylum Chordata; class Mammalia; order Dasyuromorphia; family Myrmecobiidae; genus Myrmecobius; species Myrmecobius fasciatus. Next base: position 156,026 of record JAJPUD010005377.1, read on the forward strand.
GTTTTTGTTTTTTTGTTTTTGTTTTTTTTTTAAGGAAACAATTTCCCTGAGTAACTGTTTTGAGGAAACAATTTCCCTGAGTAGCTGTACCAACACAGCAAATCTCCCAATCTTGTTGTATTAGTAAAACCACCCGAAGCATGGAATCAGGATTTCTTGAAACAGAGATGTAATCTGTCTCCCATCCGCTGGTACCACGATTTCTCCAATAGTTGTTCAGTAAACCGTAGGGATTCTCTTGATTTGTCTTGTTCTACGGTATCTTGATCTTGCAGCTGATGATAGAAGATGTGACTTTCTTGGTGATGGCGGAATCTACTTGGGATTTTACAAAAGTTGTTAGTTTATTAAGGGCCCAAGGGCCAAAAGAGATTAATAGGAGAAGGCATATGAGGGGTCCAAGAAGGCTGGGAAGGAGAGTAGAAAGCCAGGGAGAGGTAGAGAACCAATTTTGATACCAGGATTCCTTTTGCTCCCTTCAAAGTTGACAAAATGTAAAGCATAACTCATAATGCTTACCTAGCATGTTTCAGAAGGTAACAGAAATTATCAGGACTTTTCCCAATAAGTTATTATCAGTTTGAAATCAAATTAAATACAGCTTTTAAAAATTTTCTTACAATATTGATGGTTCAATATTTAGACAAATTTCTAAGATCTTATACCCAAAATAACAATCTAGCATGCACAAAGCAGCAGTAATTATAAAAACCAATTGCCCATAAATCCAAAAGGATATGGCTTTTTTTTTTTTCTCCAACACTAATTAAAATCCACTTTCTCTTCTAGCAGGCTTTGGGGGAGGGGGGGAACTTTTCTGCTAGCATCTTAAAATGGCCAAACTTTTTCTGTCCCTGCTAGTTTCAAGTTAATGCAAACTCCAATAAGAGATTTTAAAACCAAGCATTTTAACATTGAAATGACCAATTGCCAAATTTTCCCAATCCCTGTTAAAATTTATTGGAGTTTCACCTAATACACACACACACCAATCATAAGAGCTCTTTAATCACACACACACACACACACACACAGAGATCTCTCAAACACTAATTACACAGACATTTTATCTCCTCTCAGGAAAACCGGGAGAGGAGAGGGGATTTCACAAGACAGACAGATATATCAGACAGACATAAAGCAAGTCAGACCGTCACAGCCATGTTAGCCTTTAAAATACCCAATACATAAAAATTCCATATTGCATATTGTCCACAAAAGGCAAAAACTAATTTCCTCAAAATCCCTTCAGTGAATACAATTTTAAGATGATGCACTACTATCAATTAAAACTCATACAGAATATCACATTTGCACATAAAAGAATCAATTACAAATATCAGTTAAATTTTTTCAAGTAACCTTACCAAGTTACAAATCACATTTATTATCATATTCCTTAAACCTGAAGCAAACAAATTGCCAAGTTTATTTCCATTTCTAAAGAAGCAGCTGAAAGTGTGGGGGGATCTAGAATGATTGAAGAAGGGCGGGAGGGAGGCTTTGTCTTTTTATCCTCTACCGGAGTTTCTTTATCTTTCTCTTCGCATAATGAAGCCTTAGAGGCAGCCCAAGAAAGTGGACGCAAGCAGGACTCAGCGCTGATAATAAGGTGTCTGGCGCCACCTTCAGACGCCGCGCTTCCTACAACCTCATTAATGAGCATCCAGTATGGAAAAATGTTAAGGGGCATGGATTCAGGTCCCTCTTTTCTGAGAATTTCATTTAAGTCCCTGCCTACCTTTTGCCATTTTGCGAGATGGATTTCCGGACCCTTAACAATAAACCAAGGACAGATCTTATCAATATAAATAAAAAATTTTATGAGGTCCTTTTTTTTTACTTTAATTCCTCTTTCTCTAAAGCTTTCCTTAAGATCCTTGACAAAAGCCTGTTCTTTAGAAAGGTGGGAGCCCATGATTGCGGCGGATTGGTTTACTTACTCGTGGTCTGTAGAATCTTTTGTGGGGTCGATAGACGCGGATCTGGCCAGATGGTGCGTCTCTTCGTGCTTCCTTGTCCTCATCAATCCGCCGGGGCGATGCGGATTTTCAAGTCCCTGTTCGGGCGCCAATTGACCCGTCCCACGGGTCTCAAGCTAAGGGTGCCTGAAATCTCGCATCGGCCTGTGAGCCGAAGGCTGGGGAGGCTTCAACCTGGGGATGAGCTGTGAAAGGAAAGAATGGAGACCATTCTGTATAAGGGCAGAATAGCTCGTTTATTGAGGCATAGTACAGGGTTTATATACATTGTATATCAAAGTAAACTTTCATATAACAAAGGATGTAACATCTGTTGACCATTTGTCAGGAAATTGAGTAAGGGGAGGGATGTGGTATATGTGTGACTTCTTGAAGCAGGATGCCTGCTTGACACTTTCTTGAGATAATTGATCGTATCTGGCTTCCTGGTATGCACTTTTTGGGGGCAGGGGTTTGGTGATGTTTTAACAGGCTCTTTGTCTCCAACACCTAGTCCCTCAGCCTTGCAGCTTTTGGTGTCATCTTTTACTCATTATCTTTAATGCTTGCATCTTTAGAATATGACTCCTCTCTTGCACTGCCATCATTCTGGTACAGGCCCTTAACTGGGCTATTGTAACAGCCTTCTAGCAGGTCTGTTTACCTCGTCTGTCCCCATTCTGATCCATTTTCCATTCAACTACTAAAGTGATTTAAAGCTAACCAGACTCTACTTTATTCAGTGATGGCTATTTGCATTTTAGTTTTTAAGACCAGGTATAGAAAGCATAATATTTCTTCCACATAAGTCTAATAAATACTAGGAAAGCACCTATCATTATCTTCATTTCTTATGTTTTTGCAGCATAAACATTCCAAATTACTGCAGTAGCTTCAGCATAGTCTTCAGTCCTAATCAACCAGTGGGAGCTACTAGACTTTATTAAGTAAGGGAATGATATGATTAGGCCTGCATCTTAGGGAAATCATTTTGGAGGCTGAATGGAGGATAGTTTGAAGGGAGGAGAGACTTGAGGCAGACAGGCCCACTATCAGCTATTTCACTAGTCCAGGTGAGAAGTAATGAGGGTCTACACTAAAGTGGTCAGGCAGAGGAGAGAAGGGAAGAGATGTATTTCAGAAATGCTGCCAAGATAAAATTTGTAAGCCATAGCAACATATTGGATAGAGAGGGTAAGAATTAAGAAGTCAAGGATAGCATCTATAGTGTGATCCTTCAAAATTAAAAGGATGTTGTTATTCTAGAAAATCATAGGGAAGTTGGATGGCAGAAAAATTTAGAGGGAAAGATGATGAGTTCAGTTTTGGACATTTAGATATCCAGTTCAAGATGTTTGAAAGCAGTTGGAGATATGAGATTGAAAGCTGGCAGATAGATCAATTTAGGGTAGGATAAATAGATTTGAAAATCGTCAGCATAGGGGGCGGAGCCAAGATGGCAAACTGCAGACACCATTCTCTGTGAACTCCTGAGACCTTCCCTCAGACCCAGACAAAGTGAGCCTTCAAACTGGTTTTGGAGTGAGAGCTCCGCCAAACACTTGGACTACAACGCACTTCTATCAAAAATCTACCTTGAAAGAACTCCAGAGAAGGTTAGCCTCAGGGGAAATCTGCCCCTGGTCGCTGGTCGCCATCAGACTCCAGCCGGGGAGGAAGTCAGGGCTGTGATAGAGGGGCAGATTTTAGGCACCCAGGAAGCCCCTGGGAGACGCCTGGGCCACTTTGCTCTGCTTGCGGGCAGGTGCTTTGGCAGATCTACCTTTGGTAAAGGGTGGATCGAAAGCAGCTGAAAACGTGGTCCTAGTGCGAATCTAGCCCGACCAGCCTCAGACCGGAAGTCAACTCGGCAAACTGCCCCAGGGCAAATAAAAATTGTTGCAGTATTCTCTGATGGTGACCAATACCCCAACGTTAAAAAATGAGCAAGAAGAAGAGAGATCTCACCATAGACAGCTTTTACGGAGAAAGTCCCCAGATCCTGACATTATGAAAACAATCCCAGATGAAGCCACAAAGGCAAACTTAAGTTGGTCTCCCTTTCAGAAGGCTTACCTGGAAGATTGCATTAAGAATCTCAAAAGAGAGCTAGAAGAAGAATGGGGAAATAAATTGAGATCAGTGCAACAGAAATATCAAAAACTGGAAAATAGGACTGGTGAATTGGAAAAAGAAAACAATTCACTGAAAAACAAAATTGGTGAATTGGAAAAAATCACCAATTCACTGGAAAATAAAAATGGTGAATTGGAAAAAGACAACAATTCGCTGAAAAACAAAATTGGTGAATTGGAAAAAGACAACAATTCACTGAAAAACAAAATTGGTGAATTGGAAAAAGACAACAATTCACTGAAAAATAAAACTGGCAAAATGGAAAAAGAATGCATTGGATCAAGAAATTCAAATGGCCAGCTACAAAAGGAGCTAAAAAAGATAACTGAAGGAAATAATACTTTAAAAATTAAAATTGAACAAATAGAAGTAAATGACTCAATAAGACTTCAAGAATCAGTTAAACAAAAACAAAAAAATGAAAAAATAGAAGAAAATATGAAATATCTCCTAGG